>JAWPHD010014433.1:0-61388 GCA_037043455.1 Cyrtodaria siliqua
AAAAAAGGAGTTGCAGTTAGTTAGAGAAAGGACACAACTGTGATGTTGTTGTAGATGTTTTAATCACCATGATCACAGTACACGTTGTAACAAGAAATTCATAAATGTTGAAGTTCTTCTTAAGTTTGAAAAATTGAGCCAGTTCAGTACTGTATTTATCGTAAATAGTTTGCAAAAAGCCAAACGCGTAATCTGGCAATAATGAAACTTTGCAGGAATACTATTTGCTGTATTACATGTTGTTTTAGTCTTTTTTTCCGAAGGAAAGATCTTACGTAGCCATGTACCATTGGATTAACAGCAGCATATTGTACATAAAATATATAGCGGAAATTCCCGTCTCGAGTTTCTTTTTCCTTTCAGTATACATATATACATACATAATATACGGTTCATCAGTGAGTAAGTAGTACGTTTTGGTGTTGAACATCGTTAGACAACACGTTTATTTATTCTATACTTTACTATCTTTACAGTGAAATAGTGCATTTTGTAACAAGATTGACCAAGTGGAGACAGCTCACCAAGGGAGAATCAAGAATAAGTAAATTTACAAATGTATTTACTACTAGATGAATATATATATACAAAATGAATACGAATGACAAAGTAGAAAAATCAACGTTTTAAATCATGTTTAAAATGGAGCTCACTACGTTAGATTAAACCGTTCGGTTTTAATCAGACTGAATATCTGCAATCTGTATTTATGATATATGTATGCTATATCACACGCTATATTATCTCTCAAAGCTATATCTAGCTAAGTCCTTCCGGTACAGTTCCTCACTTCCGCGTTATATTGCAATCCCGTCCTTAGCGGTTGCTAATCGTCCTTTATATTATTACATGCCACAAATGTAGTATTTTCTCTAGCGAATGTTTTTTGAATAAAGGAAATTAGCTTGTCTTTAATAAGGTGATATGGTAAGGTTGTATATAGTGTAGAGAAGTCATAAGTGCTTATTGATGAAACTTGACCGGCTTGTAAAGTGTCTCGACCATGACACCATTGCATATCAACAACGTCACACGACAAATGTTTCAGTGGTACAGATAGGAGGAGTTGTCTTTCCAGTTTGACCATGATCACATTGACATATGAAAGTGCCATGTTTTTCCCCAAGGCGGTGTCTTGAACCTGGATGTAGTGTTTCCCATTAAATTCAAAAGTGTTGCACTTAATAATAAGCGTGAGGAGCCTAACAAGTATTATGGTAGGTGGATCTTTATGAACTCTACGATCACATGCCTCCTTACAAGCCAAAATACCTTCTTCAAGAGAAATGTTGGTGTAGAGGGATGTAACATCCAATGATACCAATTGAGTGTTTTCTGGGACTGATATGTCGGAGTCTAATCTCCGAAGATAGTATGTGGTGTCTTTGATGTATGACGGTAGAGATACAACATGGGGTCTCAGGTGAACTTATATACATTCTGATATGCTGTCTGTGGGATGATCGTTTGCCGATACTAATAGGTAATCCATATTGGCTTGACTAATATGGCCTTGTTCAAACAGTTCTGTTACATCATTGGCCACTTCGGCAGCAAACTCCAATGTTGGGCCATGGTCAAGTAGCGTGTAGTAGGCCAAATCATTCAATTGTCTTTCCGCTTCAGAGATTATACTGGTGGTCTCTGTCCATAACGACCACTGCTGAACCTTCGTCAGCAGGTTTGATTATGATATCTGTTCCTTTTTACAGTTAGTTGAGCGCAATTTTTTCTGCTCTAGATATGTTCTAATGGTGTGAGTTAGGTGGCTGGAATGCATTGATATCTGCCTCTACATTTTGAATGAACCGTTTGAGTTTACCTGACTGTCTGGCTGGTTGCCAGTGACTTCGGAGTTTAAATTGCTTATCTGGCTGCATGCTCATGGAATTATTCCTATGGAGTACCTGGTCCGGCTGAGAAGTGGTATTATGAGGTGTGACACTGTTGTTATACCCGAAATCGGGTTTCTCAAAATGAGAATTGAGTCTCAGCCTTCTGCTAAACACTTTCGTATTTTCTACAAGGCTGCCTCTGTCATAACTTTTGGGTCTTGGGCAGAAGTTCAAACCTTTCACCAAAAGGGATTCCTCGGATTTAGTGAGTTGTGTACTGGAAATATTAACCATTGCATTTTATATGACATTGTCTCTGACATGCATTGAACACAATCCAAATTGCACCGACGCAGAACATAAATTGCGTGAAACTTACTGGATAAGACGCTTAAACACAAAACATCCTGTAAGAATCAACAAAGGGAACTAGATACAACTTACAGTAGATATAAATTTATACACACATACTCCGAGAAAGATTTTTATTACTTCCCTTGATCACAATTTCTCTATTTTTTCCCATTTGTGTTTTAACCTTATTCATAGTTTTATTAAGCTTTGGAGTTGCTTTATACTGTATTCTGTCTGAGGTTCAAAACAAATCATAAATGTCAGCGTCCAATTTTACCTTCATCCAACTAGTAATGTTCTATTATTTTAGTACTATTATTACTTCCCTTGATGAACATTTCTCCATTATATTCCATTTATTATTTGTTTTTTAGCCTTATTCATAATTTAAATTAGCTTTGTAGTTACTTTATACTGTATCCTGCAGTATCGATTTTATGTCTTAGGTTTTGAGATAGAGTTTTCACATTTTCACTCTCTCTTCAGAACTAATCATAAATGTCAGCGTACAGTTTTACCCTCATCCAACTAGAAATGTTCTGTTATTAGTATCAAATTTGACTCTTGAATGTATATTCAACGTGGTCAGTCCCTGTGTGAGTGTGGGTGTGTGTGTGTGTGTGTGTGTGTGTGTGTGTGATAACTCCCCATCTGTAATGTGTAAAGGTAATATATTCCGCAATAGGTAATATATGATTGAACGTCGATAGTTTTCAATTAAGTACGTTCGACTAAAATTTGACGAGGTCACGTTTGCCTTTTGCACACATCTATAATATGCATTACAGCGAATGGAATGAGTCAGGTTGCGCTTTAGTTGTATTATGAGTATTTATTGAAATGAAACAAAATGATCGACACGGTTCTACGAAAATGTTTATCATATATATTGTACAGCGGATTTAAGGAAGAATTGATATTTAAATATTAACATCGCTAATGGAAAGTTGACGTTTAAATCAGTATCTAGCTGAATTGTAGCAGTATTAATTGTTAAAAGGATATCAAGTCAACAGTACTCAGCAATGTATTGAGCTTGTTTGACATTCTACCATCGAAACAGAAATGAAGTGAAAGGCACAATATACTGAAGCAAAAAAGAACCGCAACTCAGGAATTTTCTATATATTGTATGTACACTGAACAAAATTTCTAAGTATCAACTTTTGTATCTTAATTGATTTTCTTATTTTAAATATATTTTAGAATAGATTTATGATAAGTATTTTGGTTTTGACCGATAGTTTGTAAAACATTAATTTTTTGTTTAATTTGTTACATCTTTTGAGAGTTACCCTCCCTTTATATGAAAACATGAAATGTGCTGATAAAACAAATAACATGAGTCGAAGATCGCTTAAAGATATAAAATTCTTAAAATTGGTATGAAATAATAAAAAAAAACATAAAAATTTGACCCATTTATCGCAGATTCTCCGTCTATAAAAAAATGAAATATAGATAATCTTAAATTACCTCCCTTTAAATTGATTATTGTTTGAAAATTCAAATAACTGAAATTCAGCGTTAACATTAAATATTTCGAAAATTTCTTTTGCAAACACATTTGTAGTGGTAATGCTAGTAAAGCATGATGTCGAAATAATTTTAACTGGCATATTTTAGAATTGTGAGCATCGAAAGCTTCACTAATTCGAAGTACTTAATAAAATCCTATTCCAGTTGTATAAGTGTTATAAATTATTTCTAATAAAACACATTGACTTAAAAGTTTTAGAATATGTTCATGCAATCAGAGCAGACGATTTACCCTCGTTATTTTGCAATTTAACCGTATCTAATCAAGCTCAAAATACACAAAACAATGAGAATATTATTTAAATAGTCTTAGGTAGAGACTTAGCAATTTGGTCTAATGTATAATATGCTGCTGGTAATTTAATGGTACATAGCTATGTAAGACCTTTCCTTTCGGAAAAAAATACTAAAACTGTTACAACAAATAACACAGCACAAGGTATTCCTTCAAAGCTTCATTATTGGCAGAGTACGTGTTTGTCTTAAGCATGTGAGCAAACTTAGGATGCAAGATTGTGCAAACTGTTTACGTTAAATACAGTACTGAATGGGTTCACATTTTCAAAGAGGAAATTCAACATAATGATTTATGAATTTCTTGTTACAGAGTGTACTGTGATTAAAACGTCTACAACATCACAGTTGTGTCCTTTCTCTAACATGTCTAACTAACTGCACCTTTGTTTTTTACACAACATCTTGGGATTTCTTTACAATAGTATCTGGATTTAAGTATGCAGTATATAAAATATATTACGGAAATTCCCGAGTTGCGTTTCGTTTTCGCTTCAGTATATCACTTACGGTTAGAGAATTAATGTGATAAATATTGATGAATACCGATAATACGGTGGCGAAACCATTCGACTTTTATATCTGGTCACGCAAAGCATTTTTAATAAAGCGTTCGAATAAAACAGGCTTTAGCTTCATCACTTTCTCGGTACGTGTATAAGGCAGACATAGTTAGACGTAAATTTGAAAGGAAATGCAGCATCACCAGAACGCAGCCACCCAAACACATTCACGGCACTATTATATTAATATACATTTTTAGTTTTATTTGAAAGTAAGAATGTTAAAATAGCATAGTCCTGAGCAATATCGACTGGAGTTTACGTGACAATCAGTTGTCATACTGATTGGGATTGACATAAATGTTGTAGTTTGATAGTAATGTTATTACAAGTTTATTGCGATCACCGATCATCAAAGGTTATACAAAGAAGTTAAACAGCATTAGACAAACGGAAATGTTTAAACATATAACTATATTGTGCATGTTGCTCATTTAATGTATCTAGTTTTTCTGTTAAGTTGATATTTTACTCGGTCAACTCAAATGAATTGCATCTTACTTGTGTTACGTAAACTGCCCTTTAAGATGTTTAATTTCGTCATCTATTTTCTACTTATTACTGGTGGAACTTAAAGGCAGACAATATTTACTTAGTGTAATATGGTCACCATTTTTTTTTCTTTTTACTTTTGTTTATAACCTTTGCTATTCGCCATCTAATATGGTCTCTGGTTCTAAGAATTATACTTTGTATATTCGAAATCATTGCATTATTTAAACTCATGTGCCAAGCAGGGAAATACAAACAGATGCAAGTCTTTTGGGAAATCTATGATGTTGGAATTCTGCAATCAGTAAAACCTCCAACATCTCTTCCACACAACTGTTTTGATTGGAATTGGGAACCTATCCTGAGATTAACTGAACATGATAATACACGTCCGGATATGTCTTCCACAACTGATGTTAGGAGTAACGCCCTCTCCATTATTAAAACGAGTTGCTATATCAACCTGTCATGTTCATATTTCAAATTGGTTGTTACCAGCACTCACACTGGGGCTTTGTTTTACTTCATATTACTGTTTTTATTACTATTATCCGGCATTCATTAACACATACGATGTGATATGTATTTGTCAGCAGTGCTCGGTTAAAAGCACTTCACATAGTGGCTAACCACAATGGGATAATACGCACGTTTTAACATAATTGAACAACTGCGGTAGAAACAAGTTTTAATTATCTTTATTTAAACTGTCCCGTTTTACTGGCATTACGATAGGTTATGAATGACATTTGGTGCACCATATCAGCGTCATTTTTGCCACTAACCGTTCCAAGGCGGTAGCTATATTGTCAGCCAGTTTGGCTTTGTGAATTGTTGTTTCTTATTAATATTGTAATTGTTGTTTGTTTTAATGCGTGTGTTTGGTTATCTCTGTTCTGCGAACGATACTTTTCCGGCTTTTATACTTACTGTGACTTCTGCGACAAAATATAAATCGTTTTATGGTCGTTATTCCTGTTTAATAACTCCACGAACAGGTCACCATTTAACAATATTTGCGACCAATAAACGACTAATATTTCTTCGTAACTTCAAAATGTCAATACATTAAACCCTATATTTTGGTTGTCTTTTATCCTATGATGTTAGGTTAATTTCAACCATATATTGTCATCCGCAATTGTTTATTATTTCTCGTCCATGGCATAATGACGATTTTATGTGGGCAATTGTATGGCAGAAACATTTTTTCCAAATGTGAGTTGTCTTTAACTAGAAACTAAACCCGTAAAACATACATGTTTGCTGTCCCCAATCTTTTGTCTTCTGAATCAGCAAAGTACGTATTATTATTATTTTTGATTTTTATATTCAGTTATGTAGTACAAAGTCTACTGTCATTTTTGAAATTGTAGTTTAGAGCAACTCATCGTTATTTTTAAAAAATACCTGATCTATTCTGTCACTCAATAAAGCTTCATTGCTGTAACAACACAGCATGTTCAATATCGCGCTAAATATAATTTACTACCCCTTGACTGTTTATATGTGTATACTTCCATTTTGAAGAGTCTTTCGTCAAAACGTCTTTATTTGAATGTTTTTTGTTGTTCTTTAAACCGAAACATGCAATTATACATCTGGATTAATACTGTTAATATGAAATGTAAATATGATTTAGCAAAGTCGCATTGAAACGTTGTAATCAGATAACAACACCTTGAAAACAACGAAATGAAATAATTTATATTTACAATTTCCGAAAGCAAAACCTGATTATATGTACGATATTTTAATTCCAAATATAATTCAAGTCGTTTTTATTTCACTTAAAGGCAACCTATATAAGTATATGTAATAGAGTCTGGTCTCAGCGAGTCGGTTTAATTAAACACCGAGATGGGCGTAGCCCATCGACGTTTTTAAATAACCAACAAGCTGAAACAACCATACTGTAATTCATTTTAAACAGGTTATCGTATTTTGTTCAGTAAGAAATATGTTCAAACATGTTTTATTGTCGAAATATCCGTTATGAAATCATTCTAATATAAGCTTACCCATCGCTTAATGGATTTAAGGCGGTACCACGTAATGGTTATGCATTCATCCAAGACAATTTCACCAACTGTACTGTAATTCATTCTGCCATTATCAATGCTGCATTGACAGTGGCCATCAAACAGAGTCAGAGTGGTAATATATTTGAACACAGCATACTTTACAAATGAACACGTTAATGAACGCTTAAAAAAACCCAAGTTATTCTGGAAATGTCTTAAATACCGTGGACTATAAATATTTTAGGTACATATCTCAAGACAGAACAATCTATACTACGAACAATATTTTGTTTACTTCAAATTCTTCTGTTTTATGATATAATGCGTCAGTTGCAACGTTTCTGCTCCTAATTACTGTTCCTGTTAATACAAATCGACTATTTTAAAAGTTGCATTTACTTCTTTAATTCTTTGCTTTACCACTGACATATTTTTGATCTACTTTAATGCATCATTAAAATGCTGTGGACCCTATGATGACGTCTACCTAAAGCCCAAAAGGACAGTGACGTTTGATGTTTGTCTACAGTCTTGTCTTGTCGTGCCCTCAGTGGTTTATTCTCTTGTTGATCTGGCTTTTGCCATGTCACTGAGTACCTTCTTTGTGGCTTTCTAGGCTGTTTTTGTTTTGTATTCATATATTCACGAGCATCTTTTTGTTTTACTTATATTGCCTATTAATGCTTCCTTGTTGGTTAGAGAATAGTTCATGGCGGGGATTTATTTATTTACACTGTCCCGTTTTATTGGGTTGATAGTAGGGTAAGTGTGAGGTTTGGTGCACCTTAGAACCTGGTTTAAACCCCCCAGCCGCCTTTTTTTCCCACTGACCGTTTCAAGGCGGTAGCCCTATTGTCAACCATTTTGTATTTGTGATGTCTTACCTGGCCTTTTATTCATCTTTAAATATGTTCTTTGTTTCTGTGTGTGATTGACTGTCGTCCTTGAATGCTACTTTTCCTGTTCAATTTTATATCTATATTATACATAATGCATGACGTAATAGGGCTCAAGTGGGTTGTTTGTAAATATGTATGTTTATAAGCGCGTTTTTACTTTCTTGTCATAGAGCTAGTTTATGAAATCTCACATAGCATGTTAAAGTGACACAATCCAACGTTTCAGTACTTATATTTTATAATTTCAGACAAACTGGATAATCAACTCCACATCTTATGACGTGGTCCGATTATTAACTTTCATACCCCATCCAACCCCGTCTCCAAGAAACGAAGTCGGGTGGGGGGTGGGGGACTTGGCTGGTATATGCAATAAAACCTTATTTTCGGCTCAAAATTGGCATACTGTATAAATTAAAACATTTCTTAGGTAGTTTTAAACATTAAACGGACCCATTTTTTTTCAGTAAAAAAACGTTTTTAAACGTGTTTCATTGTCAAAATATCGATTATAAAATCATCTAATATAAAATTTCACATCGCTTAATGGAATTAAGGCGGGACCACGTAATGTAAAACAGGTGAAGTATGTTAACTCCTATCAATCATTCATCGATAGAAAGTAATGGAACAGCACTAGATTGGAAGGCATGTATGGAATTAAGTGTGCAGTATATACAATATATAGCTGAAATTCCCTTGTCGCGTTTATTTTTCCTTTCAGTACATAATTTCATATGGCTATAATTGTCAAGAATAAAGGTATAATTCCGAATACAAACGAAAATCCTAATCAATAGTAAAACTCTTACACGGTTACACTCGCACACTCATAGATCATTTGCACTTAAGTAAATGTGCACCTACTAGTGTCATGTTCGTGTGAATTCACGCTAGAAATAGTTATACAAATCCATATCAATTTCCGACGAGAAAAGGAGTTTTATCACTTATATAAATAAAAAATAAGCTGTTCAAACATTCAACATTCGATGAATGGAAATGACTCTATTAAATATAAAATTGCTGAATACCGATAGTTTTACAATTTCTTACATTATGTTTTGTATGAAATATTATGATTAATACAATTACGTAAATCTCTGAAATACGTACACTTTAACCCTTTATAGGTTGTAAACTAGTAGGAGAAACCCGCCCCCACAGGGGGAATTTTGTACACCCTATTTTTCTGAAAGCCCATTATGTGTAGAGCAATTTGGAACATATGGCCATCTGAGCGTTGGGGCTTTATCGTGTTACAAGGTGTAGAATACGTTACCTATAAAATAATAATTAATTTTACTGCATTTTGAAAACTAAAAATGTAATGGAAAAAGGGTTTGTATTTTAAATTGTCTTCATTATTCATGCCTTTTATAATAAAAACTTTCGTTTCACTTACTTTTTATACCTAGGAAACCGGTGTTTTTAACTCTACGAAATCGTAATTTACGTCACCTTGTTTTATTAAGTTTTAAACGTAATACATTAAGAACATTAATGATGTTACATCCGAAAATTATTCCAAACCTTACAGATATCACAGTCATTCGTGCCCATGATGTTAATAATGTTTGGTTCTAGTAATGTCCGTTACATTGTGTGTTTTTAAATCATTTTTTATTTTTTGCATGTTAAAATAAATAATAAAACAAATCATCCAATAAACTATTAAAGTTTTATTGCAGCATTCCTTTAAACATAATTGATTGTATCAACTCATTTTTATAATTTGTTATGCTTTTTAAACTACAAAATTTTGTTTTACGTAATCATTGTAATGTTTATTCCTTTGATATCTGCGTTATTAAGTCTACGTTACCGTAATTTATGTTACCATATTGAATGAAGGTGTTTGGTTTAAGAAATTAAGAACATAAATATTTTATATTCGAAATTTATTTCAAACATATAAGTTATAATAGACATACGTATCCATAAAGTGAACAATGTATGGTTCTTGCATTGTCCGTTACATTGTGCGTTTTTTAAAATAATTAATAATAATCTTCCGTGTGTTACCAGAAATCTAGAATATTCAGCCAGTTATATTATACAGATGTTAATACAACATACCTCTAAACATCATCGATTGTAACAACACAGTTGTTTGAACGGACATGAAAGTATGTCAATGTTAATATGTGTTACCTTATGTATTACACGTTACGTACGTTACCAATTAAGTTTACATCATGTTATTTAAAACATACATATAAGTATCAAATAAAAACATGGATATATATCTTTGTTATCCTTTTTATACTGTTTATTCATTGAAGTTTGTATATAATTTAGACGACTCTTCCATACTTTTTACGTTACCAAATTCAAAGAAAAATAGCAAATTGTATGCACAATTTTAGCTGCTAATTCGCGGCCGGAACGGCAGCGAATCTTATATGGTTTTCCTACTTGCACATGGTAAGGTAGCAATGGACAGTTTCTTTGAGTGTTTCGCTTTGATAACGGAATCTTATAATTACACATGGTAGCAGTGAACAGTTTGACTGTGGTATGATGCGCACGCTAACGCACACGCATCCCTTACATGTGAACAATTGTATTTCTGTGCAGATGTGTAATTCTTGTAAGTCGTGCTACAAAGGTGAATATGTGATTAATATGTAACGCATGTCAATGATTTGACCAGAACGAAACCAGGTTATCCACCTGCATTCGAAAAGTTTGGAAGGAAGAACTGATGATACAAATTGGGAAGTGTCTGGTAAGTGTCGTGGTATGTTTACGTCTTCGTGACAACCTTTTTTTTCTTTCTTTTTTTTATTGGTTTAACACACGTGACCTGATCTGTTATAATGTTAAACTTTGTTCCCAGTTCCTAACCAGATATAATGCTATTTTCTCTCGGCAGCTATTTTACGCTTGCATAACACCTTGCTTGTGTATTCATATATTAATCAAATGTTACACATTAAGCAATTTCAACATATTCACAATATGAATTGAACTTTACTTACGTTACTAACAAATATAAATCTATAGCTCTATAAGATAGCATGCATTTTCATGAAAATATATTACATCAATTGAGCTTATAATTCCTCTATATATTGTCATCACTTTCTTCAAACTCAATTTCAGTCTGTTTGTTGGCTTCCATATCTTCCCGCCGATTATTGATTCCTTCTTCAGTGTCAGGCTTTTCGAACATGATGTCAACCAAACAGTGTGATGCAATATCACCAATAGTCTAGTCAAATTCAATAACTATATCTTCTCTCATATGTTTCTGCGGCTGGTAGGTCAGGTTAATGTTGGTCCGTATGGTGCCACAAACACATTTGAACGTGTTCATGTTCAAATGCATGATTATAGGAAATTGACACGGCGGCGAAAAGCTCTAGTTGTGTCCTTTGACTTTTCGCGAAAACGTTTTCGACATCCTTGTAAAGGGGTTTGCCATAGGCGGCACACTATCCTCTCCGTGATCACAGTACTTTTTTTGGAAGATCATCCGAACATTCATGCTGCTGTTCGAGCAATCCAACTTTACACAAACTCTCAGTGCTTTTAAATATTCTTAAATGGGACAACCTATCCTCTCCCTACAAAGCCACTGGTTGTAAAACAGCTTGTTAAGCAATGTAGTATGGATAGTAAAGAGCAAACATCAGATCCATTAACGTCTACAATTTCTTTCACATTCAACATCTTATTGTTTAATCATCCCAATGTCAAACATGACATAGTTAAGGATGTATTACTGAAACAAATGTTGAAAGCAGGATCCGTATGTCTGTGTCAGGAGAAGACACAACGATTGTTACTGATGTTGGTGAGGATTGATAGAGATATGTTTAGTCGGATATCTGCTTCCTCCTATGATGTAAACAGATCTTCCTGATCTTCAGCAATGACAGATATGTCATCTGCAATGGTAAGCCGGGGACATTTTTACCCAGACAACGTAGGTTTCATGGCCTTGGAGATTTCGTGCGTATCCGTCTGTTTTCCACTGGCCGCAAATGAGATTATTGAATTGTGTCGTATTGTCGTGATAACTCTTCCAATAATGAATTGTGTCGTATTGTCGTGATAACTCTTCAAATCGCAATAGTCTTCGTGTTCGGCCCTGACAACAGGAAAGTTGGGGTTTCACCTCGCCTCTTGCACTCAAACTACTTGCTAGATCTAGGGACGCAAGTGTCTGTCACTCAATGTGCTTTGGTAAGTACGTCAAACACCAGTTCTGCCAAATCATCGAACGTACCAGGAACTGAAGGCTGACTGTGATGTGTTGCATTACCTTCACACACATACACAGTATATTCAGTAGGTTGCTGTGTAGCTGGCTCAACTGATACTTCTAAGCATTATAGCAAATTGGCTTTGCCAGATCTAACTGAATTGTCATCAGCTGTTACAAGGGACCATGGTACTGAGCCTTGAGGATATGATAGCTTCAACTTAAGATCTGTCTGATACCTGATCAATAAGGAAACCAATTGACCAAATGTAATGTGTTTTAGATCCGGTCGGCATGTCAATTAACAAGTCATTGACAAATAGGTCATGGTCTTCTCAGCCTGATGTTGTAATAGATCATCAGTAACATCTATCTATGCTGGAATACCGGACGATCGGAGGTATAGCTCATAGTCATAGATATCAACTTGGAATGGGGTTTGTGAAACCAGTGATAGATTGCGTCGCCCTTCCCAAGTCTTTCTCATTGATCTTTGTTGGATGGATGCAGTTTTTTGCGCGAAGAAATAACTTCTGAAGCCATTTTTGCCATCTCTTGAAAGTGGCCTCTAGCAGTTTTTCTCTAAATTGACGTGTAATGTACCAGTGGTATTACCTTATGCTGCATACTTTCTACTGAATCCAATGATGTTACCCTGAAAATGCATACCCTTTCAGGAAAATATATCCTTCACAATTCCTCCAGAGTGGGGATGGCGTCTTTTGGTAACTTACGTTCTTGTTTTGGAATTGTTATGTTAACGTAATTGTCACGTGTGTTACACACAAACGCCCAAACGCTCAGTAAGCACACATGTATCATTTTGAAGCTTATTGTATGTTCTTTCAGAAAAATATACCCTACACAATTCCCCTTGGGGGATGGGGTCTACAGTCAGCTCAAGGTCTATTGGCTGCCACAGTCGAAGACATTGATTTTTACGACCAGTGTAAACCCAGATCAACCTGTACATCATGTGCAGGCTGATTAGGCTTTACACTGGTCGCCACTCAGTAAGAATGTTTTCCATAACAATTTATATATAAATATCACTGGAAGGTTTCAAATCAAATTTTAGCAGACGACATTTGGAAATTGACGGCGAAAGGGTTAACTAATGCTTACAGAAATTAACTGACGTTCAGCTCTATTTATATTCATGCTAATTGAAAATGTTAATTTGGTCGGAATAAATTATTACTTATCACTTTCAGGCGGTACAATGTACTTCAGGGTTTTCTTGGCGAATCTACAATTTAAAAAGTGTTTTAATTCATGATGAAAATGTAATATCAATCACAATATTGTGTTAGCCCTTCCTTGCCCAAAATGTGTCATGTTAAAGTTGCTGATGCATCCCTCTTTAACATCACTATACGGATACACAATACACAGAAATATTAAAAATATATAGGCTTAGGGTAGCCATTATTTATCTTTAAACACTTAATAAAACACAAAAAATAAATCAACATAATCCTACATATAAATAAAGGCTGTACATCTATTATTGGTCTGATACACTGAAAAACACAGTTTCAATGATGGCTGACAATCTGGCATAGCGGAAATAAACTTGTCGACCAGAATGTTTATATTATACCCGTATTATTTATTCATTTCAATACTCTAGTTAGTGTATTATTACAGAGTTGCTGCTATCATTTCCTTCACGTTGTTTGCGCTGACGATCATTAACTGTTTCTATTGTAGCCTTATGATAGAGCTGCTGCTATCATTTCCTTCACTTTGTTTGCACTGACGATCATTATTTGTTTCTATTATAGTCTTACGACAGAGCTGCTGCTATCATTACGTTCACTTTGTTTGCACTGACGATCATTATCTCTTTCTGTTATAGCCGTACGACAGAGCTGCAATTATCATTTACTTCACTTTGTTTGTGCTGATGATCATTATCTGTTTCTATTGTTACCTTATGATAGACCTGTTGCCATCATTTCCTTCACTTTGTTTGCACTGAGGGTCATTATGTGTTCTCTATTGTAGCCTTATGACATAGCTGCTGCTATCATTTCCTTGACTTTGTTTGCACTGACGATCATTATTTATTTGTTTCTATTATAGTCTTACGCCAGAGCAGCTGCTATCATTGCGTTCACTTTGTTTGCACTGACAATCGTTAGCTGAGCGTATGCCATCATTTCCTTTACCTTGTGTCCACTGATGATCATCGCCTGTTTCTATTGTAGCATTATGATAGAGCTGCTGCTATAATTTCCTTCACTTTGTTTGCACTGACGATCATTATCTGTTTCTATTGTAGTATTATAGAGGGTACTTTAGGCTATCTGCTCTAGTTAAGGCTCGAGTTCAACCTTTTACGAGGAGCAAAGTGGTTGGTATCATTAGAAATGATACTCGCAATTTTCATGGTACACGTGTTCAGCTCTGATTTTGCATGTGACGAGAGAAAATCGAGGTCAAAGGTCATAACTCTTTTTCCCGTTTTTTAGTGAGGTGAAAATGAAAATGTACCATGATAGATTTATAACTGTTCAATTCATATAAGATAACACCATTTATACAGCTGTGTATGATACGTTAAACATAAATTTAATATATTTATATTATTGCCAATTTAGACTGCTAAGTATTGTAAATACCGCAGATAACGTTGATATTGCTAACGTAGTTCTGAGGTCACTTTTTTAAAGTGTGAAGAATATTTTTGTTTTCCTGGTAGTTTTCATGTCGTCCAAAATGTGTTTAATGCATGCAGTTAAAATAAATAATTGTTCAAGATTATAAAAGAACCCGTATCCCGTCCTAAATTTAAAAGTTAGGAGGCATCCTGATGCTTAAGGTGAAGGCTCCTATTTTACGCTTTTTGTAAATTAAAAATTAAAAGTTGAAAATGACATTTTATAGTCAGATGATAAGGAATGTCAGATGATAAGAAATGCCAGTGGATAAGGAAAATGAATTGTTGATACTTCAATAAATATCTGATGATATGGGTAAAGATTTGGCGTCCCTCGTTCAAGTTTCACATAAGAAACGAGTTGTGTTTGAATGTTCTGAAGCAGCACATGTCCCCAGCACACGTCCTCAGCCTCACTCGTCAGATGTGGACGTAAACCGGACTGTTCCGTTTATCGGAGTATATCCCTCTTGAACACGTTACAGAACTATGAGAATGTTACTATCCGTAAGTAAGAATTCCCGGATGCATATGTATTATAACGTACCTTGTCTCTGGAGCGGATCTACATAAGCAGTACTTCATGGATGAGCCGTTAAGCACTGCATTTGTGAAACGCGTACTGTATACGTAAATAACATTAGCATTAGCATCGCAGTAGTGATTTTAGGTTTTTATTAGTTTTGATTTTATATTTCATAATACATTTACATTGTGTCGCAATTTTAATAAAACAACTACTAGTATTTGTGAACAACACAGCATATATGCCTATTGCTTCTACAATTTTGTTAGAACCGTGAACTACAGGGGAAATGTCATGCGTCTTTTTAAAAAAACAAATAGCATAGTTGGATGTCTGCTCACTAGTATTAAAGGAACAACGTTACTGTCTTTTTTATTGTAACATTTCAGTTTGTTGAACGACACGTCATCGTCGGAACTCGCTTTTTATCACGATGAATGGAGTAATAATGTAATCAATCAAACGTGGGTTCCGACGATGACGACGAGTGTGCTAGTTAAGGTTATCGTCAAGAATATATGTTGCTGAACCATCAAGAGCCAACGCGGTACTCATTGTGATTTCTGGAGTTATGCACACTATTCGTGATTAACTTACACATATGATATGATTGAAATATCAAACATTTGTTCTTCTGCCGCGAATACCACCAACTTAGAAAATCGTTGCATAGAACTTGTCATAGACCGAGGTTACATTATCGCCAAATCTACAAAATTTCTTGTGTTTAATAATTTAAATGCATATCTCTCCCTACCAAATATTTTCTTCTTCTCGACGTGTTGGTGCTTAATCTACATATCTCAATTCTTTAAATTAATTTGTAGTATCCAATATAATAAATGTGGGTGGTTGGGAAAAACAGAAATGAGTGAAAATTAGAGATTTGCGTTTTTTTTAACAAATTATCTAACCTATGCTGAACGAGTTAGGATAAATTAAAATGAAAAAAAAAATGTCGTTAGAAGTTATAGTTATTAGTAATATGAAACAATGTGTCCATATTCTGTGGAACCTGTTAAAGTTAGACGTAAACAATGTATTCCTTAAATTATAATTATTTATTAATGAATATTATTAAGGAAACATTTGGTGTAAATGACCTTATGATTCAGTGTAAAGCTAACACCATAAATTAATATTAAATGTGTGTAAAAGACAAGGACATTAGCAAATAGAATACATTTATTGTATGCTTAGCATTGAAATAGTGGATTTTAGCAATGAAATAAAAGTGGTGTATCATACGTGTGAAATTATTTTTCTTTTTCACTGCCGGAATTTCATTTTTTCAATATTTGTTTAGAAAATAACTGTATAGTATATATCATTCGACTGTAAATGGTCTAACTAAGAAAATGAGCTATAGTTATTAAATCTGATCCAGTATTTCAGAATTGTTGTACATTTACAGTAAAAAATGTCAGTTGTCATTTTTTTCAAAAACTACATTTTTTTCAAAATATTATATCATTGGATTGAAATCAACTTAACTAGGAAAATGAGTCGTAGATTATTGAAATCGGTTTAGTAATTTCGAAGTTATGGGGAATTAAAAACAGCAATTTTATCATACTTGCCAATGACGTCGTCATACTGCAGTACACTTTGATAATAAAAACATTGTTGTTTTGTCGTGAATAACATATTTTATTTCTTCTCGAAGGGATCAAACCATAATTTTTACTCATGCTTCGCATTCCTGAAAATATAAAGTTTTCACACTTCTCGATGAAATAAAATCTGTCACTCCAAAAAAACAAATATCCTGTACATATTAATTATAAAATGATATACATGAATGTACGAACGAACGAACGAACGAACGATCAAACAAAAAACAAACAAACAAACAAATGAATGAATGAATGAATGAATGAATAATGATGGAATGAATAAAAATTCAAATAAATAAATCAGTGAATGAGTGAGCGAACGAGCGAGTGGATGCGTGAGTGAGTGAGCGATTGAGTGGGTGAGTGGGTGTGTGAGTGAATGATTGAGTGAGTAAGTGAGCGAATGAGTGAGTGAAAGAACGAACGTATAGCGAACGAATGAACGAACATACAAACGAACGAACGAACGATCAAACATAAAGCAAACAAACCAAAGAATGAATAAATAATGAATGATCGAATGAATCAATGCATGAATGAATAAACGAACGAACGAACGAACAGCGAACGAACGGAAGAACAGCAAACGAACGAATTAATAAATAAATAAATAAAACATAATTGTATGTTTCTATAAAACCTTAGGTTCATGATTTAACACGCTATATATAAAACCTATGTGTCATGTGGTTTTAGAGAAGATTTCTTGTAAGGACTCTTTTCATATATAAGTATAAGGAAACATGCGAAATCTCTATACATGGGACTTCGTTTGAACAAGCTTGATGGTCCAGTACCTAGGAATCATTTCTGAGCAAAAACTGTCGAAACCTGTTCATCAGTTCTTGAGGAAACTAAAGATGTAAAGATTTAACATACTTTTAGAAATGGCGGCCATCTTGGATGTCGCACTGACCTTAATTTAAAAAAAACACTTGAAAACCAATGATATCAGGATCATCCGAGTTTGGTCAGAAACGGCAAAACTGTTCCTGAGAAAAAGCCGTTTAAAGTTAAAAAAAAACAAAAAAAAAACTACCTCCCTTTGCAAGACAAAGATTGATGATGAGCGAGCGAACGGACGGACGAACGCCCAACGAAGAGTGATCACTGTATACTAGTTCATCACTGAGGCTTTCTCTAAGCATTGATAATACGCGAAAGGTGATTTAAAAATAAACAAGAAATTAAATGTTTTTCATTTGTTTTTCATTTAATTATTGTGAAACAGATTCATGGCCGGTAACCTGAATTTACTCCTGTAACATAAAAAAACAGGACGGACTCAACACGGGTTAACCACGATAAATGCAAATAAATACAGTTTCGAGTGATAATGTCTCTATGATACTTTCAAAATGTTGAATTCGACTCAAAATTCGTCGATTGGTCAACATATTGCGTATGCAGGCGGCGAATGGGCGGACGGATTGACGGACGAACCGACGGACGTATGATAGGATAGTTATCATTATATAATACCACACATAGGAACGTCTGGCTCGTGTTAGCTTATTACTGAAAGTAGTTTCATACACAAACGGAAAGATAATAATGCTTTTCAAAAATTACAAGTCTTTTTTTGTTATTTAATTATTGTAAAAAAGGGCCATAACTTTTGAACTCAATTTACCCCGATTACATCAAAACTCAGTACTGAACACGGGTACCACGACAAAGACGGGAGAATTCCCATTCGATTGATAACTATCTCTTTTCTGCTCGCAATATTTGGAACTCGACTCCCAATTCATGGCTAATACACGTTCGTCCGGACAGACAGCAAATGAGCGGACGGACGGGGGATTGGACGAAGGAAGAATTATCACCGTACAATAGCTGATATCTGAGCCGTTTACTTATGTTATGACCGAAATATTCTTAATGCATGAACAAAATAATACTGGCTTTCAAAAATGTACATTCAGTTTTTCAATTAAATATTCTGGAAAGGGTCATGACCTTTGATTTCAATTCATCCCTGTCACATATAAAATCAGGGCAGAACACGGGTACCACCACAAGGGTAAGATATTACCCTTTTGAATGATACCTGTCTCTATGCTCCTCGAAACATGTTGAACTCGACTTACAATTCATTGTGTGGCTACAAGACGTTGTTCCGGACAGACGGCGAATGGGCGGATGGACGGCGGATGGTCGCACAGACGGACGACGGACGAAAACATATCACCATATATCAGCTCATCTCTGAGCCTTTTACTTATGTTAGCTTATGGTCGAACTATGCTTCGTGCATAAACAAAAAGAATAATGGCTTTCAAAATTATTCAATTAAATATTTTGGAAAGGGTCATGACCTTTGACCTCAATTACCCCTGTCATATACAAAATCAGGGCTGAACACGCTTCTTTGTTTACACGGACGATCATTATATGTTTATATTGTAGTTCGATCTGACGATCATTATCTGTTTCTACTATTGCCTTACGATGTAGCTGCTGCCATCATTTCCTTGACTTTATTTGCGCTGACCATCATCTCTGTTTCTATTGTAGCTTTATGATAGTTTATGATAGTGCAGCTTAATGCAGTTGTTATATACTTGCTGGTAGTGTTCCGGAGACATAAGAAGAGTCGACTTTACTTCTTCATATTTCATTTAGCTGTGGCAGGTACTCGTTGTATTTATATTTTAAATTAATAACGCATTTCCATTGCTACATTCGTAGGAAGACGTTGTATTTGCACTACATGCACTATCATGAAATGTTTTAGCCTCGGTCACCCGGCCCGCTTCTGATTTCTTCGTTACGCTATGCTTCACGGATCCAGAACCAGGGCCTGGGGAAAATAGGACGTTTAAAATCGCCCTCTCGTTTTGGGCGATTTTGGAGAGATTTTGAGAGATTCAACGAGATTTTCAAAATGCATATTTTTAAGTTAATTTAATAATAATTTCTTATTGTTAACTTATGAGAAGCAACAAGTGACGTTAAAAAGTTTAACTGATGCATCAACAATTGACGTTGTACGTTTATTTACAACATGACGTCACGCAAGTGCGCGTGAAAAAAACGCGCGAATAAATTGTGCTTATCGCTAGTGGGCGCTTTAATTGGCCTAATCTGCCCAGACCGATATCTGCAAGTAAGACATATGCATGATACGGTCTAGCTGGCCGAGACTAGAAATGTTTCATAGTATTTCTTAACCTAGTTTGCTGCTCTTTCACTTGTTTGATGCTTCCAAGGGATCCTCTTTTCAGTATTTATTTAAATGCTTCCTTTGTTTGCAATATATGTATGTACAATTCCGATGTGTTTCCTAATCCCCTGGCGTACGGAATTATAACACTTAACACTATGTTTTTTATATGGCACTTAAGGAGAAATTAGAACAATGCTGCGTAGCTGTTCCACATTTTTACCAGTTAATGGAGGGGTGGGAATACTAAGTAACTCTTAACAGGATAATTTGTATAGATTATGCGGTGGCTATACCGGTATACTCGCCACCTTGTGTGGCTTATATTTCCACTGCCTGCAGCTGTTGCAGGTACCCATATAAATCCATCAAAAGATTAAACGTACCGTGGATAGTATGGTTATTTAATGGCTCATAACTCCACGAGCCTTCGTGAATATTTGATAAGCTTTACCAACATGGGGTTTAATTATTAGTGTTCAAGACTTCTTTACATCAATATGTTGAACTAATTTAATTGCCCGTATTTCTGATTTAATACATATACAGACGTATACGTTCAAATAATTCTATGCATTAACACATAGATGTGTTTAATTGTACCAAGTAAATACGAAGCGAAGATATAAACATACTTACTTGTCTTTATTAAGCACTTTTCGCTTATTGCCGGCAGATTCAATAGGGTGCTGAATTGTCTATGGAGATTGTTATTATCGCGTTATTAACCACATTAATTAGCAAACATTACTCTGTACACATCTAGCATCACCTGGGACTCGTTTACACCAGGCCTTGAATTCACCAACCATTCTTCAAACTATTCTTAGACTTGAGCCCAGGTACTGAAATTTCGTTCACAAATATTTCCATGACCTTCAAAGATAAACAATCGTAAGCAGTTGGTATAAATTAGTATGCATGATATTTATACATAGCAGCTTCTTATGAACATGTATCCTGTAAACGTATAGAAATATTAGTGATTGAAATGTGCATACTTGAGCTTAAGTCTAAGAATATTCTCAAGAATGGTTTGTGAATTCAAGGCCTGGTCATGCTTACAGTTGCGTTTATTTTCATCAGCCATTATGGACTATTTAACATGTTTCGTCCGTTTGTTGTATGAACGATTTAAATTATAAATTAAAATGCTATAGATGTGTTAAAGTTCGAGTGAAAATTGCGCTGTTATCCAACGGAACAATACATTTATGGCTGTGTTTTATATACTGAAAATTGCGCTGTTATCCAACGGAACAATACATTTATGGCTGTGTTTTATATACTGAAAATTGTGGCGAAGCTTAGTACTGCTGTTTGTTTTATCCAGACCACGCTCTCTCTCCTAGGGAGTATTCATCAACTGCTAACTAATCTTGTAGCCCACATGCAGAATACCATCATTCAACCTTGCATCATTTACTTTTATGGTTATAAATTTGGTAATTCAAACAACTGTGTGAATTTCGAGATTTAATAACGTGTTATTAGACATCTGATCCCGCATTATTAGACAACTACGAACATGTTATTAGAAATGTGTAATATATAGAGGCATTCTAAGTATTACAAGTGGCATTTTTCTTTCTTTATAGACAATTATATCTGTGAGAACCATAGCTCTCATGTTTTATATTCTGTACTGACCATAGAACTGTCAATCCTCTGATTCCCCTGATATTTCGGAGGATTCAAATGTCTACTGGTCACAAAAATATGAACAAATGAAAAGCAACAAATAGGGGAAATATCTAATGTATTTATTGTGCATTTTTCGGAATTTCATAAAACATGTTTAGTTTTAATAGTTTGTACTTAGAAACACAGAAAAAGAGTAAATATTTAAAATGTTTGATATTTTAGTTTGCGTTTAAGGTTGATATTAGCAAAGGCAGCACGAGCGATTTTATACAGCAAATGGTTCCTTCATGAATATGTATAGCAAATGGACCTTTCCTGGCATATTTCACCATCTACAGGCTGGTTAGAATGAGTATATGCTATTTCATGTAGATTTTGAAAGTTGTTTGATGATATTGTATTGTTTTTAGAACAAAATACAACCAATGAAAAACCTGTTTCTATGTTTAAATATAGTTATTCAAGGCATGCAAAAGTTGTTTTCCCCAAAATGCAATAAAGCGGAAAAAGGTCCTTAAACCTCCGTGGTCGGTGCATACTATTACACCATTATAACAATATCACTGTAGGGATCCGTACACCGGATCTTGATCAAGACCCCGTTCACTAGTACGGAGTTTTGGTCAGCCATGTTGTACAAAAAGTGCGGATAACAACAGCAAAGGTAGGTTAACCACGTTTTTCTCCTATTTTTGTTCATGTATATTGCTATATGGTGCGGAAACATTTCCCCGTTCAAATATTACCGTACATTGTTGACATATTACTTTAAATGCTACAATTCGGATCAAAGAAAAACAATTGCCGGTGATGAAATTCGCCCAAAGTACCCTTCAGCAATAAATATCTCATTAATTTTCAAGTTAATGAAAATTTTGAATTGGCAGATTTATTTGTTTTTCCACTATACGTGCATGTTAAAAATTTCAGCATCATTCATCCGAAATTGGCCGAGATATGAATCGAAACAAAACGTGCCCAGCGTAACTAATTCATAAAAAAGACGCTGATTTGTGTACGGAGTCTTGTCCATGTACTGTACGGGGTTTTGCAATGCTAAGATTGTTTTCGCTGCTCTGCACTGATGTTATTTACTTATATTTGTAGTAATTCGTAGACATTATTTAGGTCCTATATGTCTTATACCATTTTGTATTGTAAAGACGAAAAAATGCAGAAAACTAAAACTTAAAAGGGGTAATTCTTGAGAAAGACTCCGTACTTATTCCAAATAAATACATGTATTACAAACTAAGTCCAGACGTATATTATTGTCTGTTAGAATTGATACAGTTGTCCAATTTTAGCTCACTGTGACCACAGTTAACGTCATATAATTTTTTTCTCATTTACAACAATCCATTACATTGGTCAATGTTTATTCAACTTAGAAATGAGGTAATTGCTTTAATCCGCGAATCTAAGGAATCATACAAGTCAAAACTTACATCCCAGTTAATTGATAAATCAATCCCCCCGGGTAAATGGTTGCGTATAGTAAAATAAATCTCTAAATTGAACAAAGTAACTCAACCAAACTTTCCAATAAAAAATAACGGTCGTATTTTAAAGGGGTACATCAGGATTTTTCTAGAAACATCTTAACTTATAAAAATGTTCCAATTAATGATAAAACACTTATATCAATCAAAATATAATGTTAGAACCATTTTGTTAATGTCTAAACTTTGAAAAGACCGTATAGCTAGGACGGAATCGGACGTAAAATGCTGAAATTAACCCTGTTGTATAACCTAGGATAGCATGTATTACTGTACAGAATCAATTTATTTGCAAATAAGGGATCATTTTTAGATTCATTCATTATGTTTAGGCTCTTCAGAATAGAAAATATTAATATTTGTCAATTTTTAGTCGGACACCTGGACCCCCATGAAAATCCTGATGTACTCCCTTTAATACATCCAGTAGACAAAGCAAACGCATTGAATTCTTGCTTTTCTGCAACATCTCATATTGAACCTGAACCGGAAATACCTACTTTTCATAATTGCACTGACTATAAAATGAATGACTTTATTATAACTGAAACGGAAGTAATTGATCAATTCAAAATCTTGAAATTATCAAACCTCCAGGCCCAGATATGATTAGCCCAAAGGTGTTAAAATTAGTTTTAAATAGCATCGCTGCTTCATTGACGCGACTTTTTAATCTGTCATTGTCCACTAGAAAAGTACCATACCAATGGAAACAGGCGAATGTAACTCCTTTTTTTAAGGGCAAGGGAGAACCTGACATGCCGGGCAATTATAGGCCTATATCCATTACCAGTATTATTTGCAAATTGATGGAAAAAATCGTATTTAAACACTTGTTCAACTATATCAAAACGAATAACCTTCTGTGCAAATACCAGGCAGGCTTTCAACCTAGAGACTATACAGTAAATCAGCTCATAGAAATATATAATAACATAATAAGCAACCTCGACGCTGGGAAAGATGTACGATTTATATTTTGCGTTTGACAAAGTATGGCATGCTGGGTTGCTTTTTAAATTAGCTTAATATGGTATCAATGGTTCATTATGTAACTGGATACGTAGCTATCTCTCTGATAGGCAGCAAAAAGTAGTCCTAGATGGATTTTCTTCAAGCTTCAGTACTATAGATGCAGGTGTTCCGCAAGGCTTTGTTTTAGGTCCGTTTCTATTTCTGCTTTATATAAATGACATCACAGATGACTTATTGAATGATGTACGGTTATTTGCTGATGACACTTCTCTTTTTGTTGTAGTTGATAAAAACCCAGTAGAATGTGCCAACTCTCTTACAAATGATCTTTGCAAAATATCTGAATGGTCAAAAAAATGGGCTGTTACATTTAATCCTCAAAAAAACAAAAGCCTTGTTTGCACTATAAGAAACTATAACCACCCACCAGTCTACTTTGATAATGATATAGTACAAGACGTAGCATCACACTGCCACCTTGGATTAACAATTCAGTCCAATGCAACTTGGTCGCATCATATAGAAAATATATAAAAAAATCATGTGCACGATTTAACATTCTAAGAATGCTTAAGTACAAACTTGACAGACATTCTCTATTGAAAATATATATCGCCTTTATAAGACTTATACTTGAATACGGAGATTCAGTATGGGATAACTGTACACAGGGAGAATCTGATCTATTAGAGAGCGTCCAAGTTGAAGCAGCAAATAATAATAGGCCTCAGATGCAATTCCTCTAGATCATACTTGTATACTGAATTGAACTAAGAAACATTAACAAAAAGAAGAAAAGATCATAAACTTGTAACTATTTACAAAATAATTTATGGCATAAGTCCAGATTACATGTATAACTTAAGTCAGCCATACTTACCTGTAAACAATAATTATAACCTTCGAACTTCAGGATTAAACTTACGTCTCCCTCTTTGTCGTACAACATCATATTATAACAGCTTTCTGCCGAGTACAATTAAACTGTGGAATGCTTTACATTTAGACGCTAAAAATGCACCATCTGTTGAACAATTTAAGCATAAACTTAAGGTTATTGAACATAGGACTGACAGTTTAAGGCTATTGAACATAGGACTGACAGTCCATATCACTATAATATAGGAAATAGGAATGATAACATCATCCATTGTCAATTAAGAAATAACTCAAGTAATCTAAATACGCATTTATTTGACCACTTCTTGACAGATTCAGCAGTATGTCCGAAATGTGGCAATCCATGTGAGGACAATACTCATTTCTTTTTCAACTGTCCATTGTATAACCAATATGTATATGTATGTATATACTATTGTATTTTAAGATATGTTTTGTCACAATGCTAGAAGTTTTTTTTATATATTATCATCTTTCTTCCTTTTTTATTGTAATTATTATTTTTTTGTTTGTCTGTTTTCTCAGTTATCTTAAATTCCAAAATTAACTATTGGTTACAGAAACTCATACTAAAACCATTATATTTTGTAATAATCGGTACATTTTTATATATATTTCGTATTGGTTTCCAGTATGATTTTCTTTCTGTTGATTCTTTTTTTTTCTGACAGTACAAAGTGTTAATACTAAGCAATCACGGTACACATGTTTCAAAGATTCTAAGTTAATTGTCAAACCAATATATGCAAACTGTACTACAATTCCACATTTTATGTTATGTTTGATATGAATTTATTGTTTATATGTACCATGATATGGGAGAGGTCTTACATAGGCATTGCCTGTTGTCCAATCCCATTCAGTACTCGAATAATATAGTGTTTAAATAAAGTATTATTATACGTCCCACAGGCGTTAAAAATCCTTACCGTATTTTTTCAAACAGTTTGCCTGTCAGGTTAAAATTAATTCTATGCCCCATACTGACATCTAAACTATGTCAATCTTTCCTAAGCATGTTAATAGGAAATGTAAAGTTGGTTCTTAAACTACATTGACAACACATGATATAGATAACGGCATGGGTTAATATTAATTATCTATAAAGCTCGAATGATTATATCTGTTCAAGGAAATCTACGTTGATTCAGTTCTAATGACACTACATTGACTGTTTACAAACATTCAATAAATGTTTTATGTATTACATGTAATGCAAGTACCATTAAAACCATAGTTTCATACAATATATTTAAAGCAAAACTCCGTACAGTAAAAAGAGAATATTTGCAGTACTCCGTACACAAGTGCCCAAGACCCCGTACACAAACATTAATTTTGTTTCGATTCATATCTCGGTCAATTTCGGATGAATGAAGTTCAACATTTGAACATGCACGTATATTGGAAAAACAAATAAATCTGCCAATTCAAAATTTTCATTAACTTGAAAATTAATGAGATATTTATTGCTGAAGGGTACTTTGGGCGAATTTCAGTACCGGCAATTGTTTTTCTTTGATCCGAATTGTAGCATTTAAAGTAATATGTCAACAATGCACGGTAATATTTGAACGGGGAAATGTTTCCGCACCATATAGCAATACTGATTATTCATATAAAATGAACAAAAATAGGAGAAAAACGTGGTTAACCTACATTTGCTGTTGTTATCCGTACGTTTTCTACAACATGGCTGACCAAAACTCCGTACTAGTGAACGGGGTCTTCACCAAGATCCGGTGTACGGATCCCTACAGTGAATATACTGTATATATTTAACTGCGTTATTGTTAATCTGAACCATAATAGTATGCATTTCTTTTATGTATTATCGTTATTTAATGTGTGCATCTAAACGTTAACATTATAAGGTGATATATTAATGTACGTATATCAGCATTAACATCACTCCATAATGTACAACTCGCGACTCATGATGGTTTCACCAAGTATATTTTGTCATGTCCTAATATGAGGTGCGAAGCGTAAGTTGGTATGTCACATCCTTACCCCACAGCAACCTCTGCTTTTTATTGCATTTATCAAATTGTTAGGCGTGTTGTTTGTTTTAGTCTCATTCCCGGGAGTAAGGATGTATGCCACGCTACGCCCCTGAGTCAAAGCAAGACTATGTTACATCATTTTGGACAGAAGTACATAACTGTTTAAACATAAAAAATATTCCATTTCCATTGACTTATTCTGTGTTGCTTTGAAGTAGAATATCGCTTAAGCCGCTGCTACAGTATATGTGTTACATCTTAGAATTACCTCTCATGAACAGACTTAATAAAACTCAATAAAACCGAGTCTGCTACTTTTTTCTCTTGTTTGTGTTTGTTGCTTTCAAGGGATCACCTTTTCAGTATTTATTGACATTCACACTAGCGTTTGTTTAGTCTGTGTGGCGGCAGTAAAAGTCGCCCAGACAACAACTCAGTAGTGTTATTATTTACTGGACCTGTGAGATCATCAAGCCCATTCTGTGTTGCTTTAAAGTAGAATATCGCTTAAGCCCGTAACAACTTTCCAAATGATCTCATTTGGTATTATTCAAGATAAATCTTATTCAAATATTTTAAACCGAGTTTTAATAGTTGCAATTATTTTATTTTCAAGAATAAGTATGCGAAAACGATTCCTAGTTTTAAATCGTACATCTCATACATAAAACAATTGAACATATAGAGCGTATTACAGCCAGTTCTACAGACAAATTGGAATACCACTCAAAGAAGTGGGAAGTTTTACGTTTAAATACCGAATATTAGACAAGACCTTAGCACACTGTGCTCCTTATATTTCCCCCCTTTTCGGTATATACGCCTCCCTCTGATAGAAATAGCCTGACTAATGAGTTGATGTTAACTAACAAAGACAAGTCCGTTCAACCATCTCTCCCAATCATGTCCATAGGGATAGTTATATTATCGTGCTTCATCAGATGTGTAACAGATGTGGCACCAATAACTTCATTTATTATCAGCAATCGTAGGCACATTTATTTCATTTTTTAAAATGTCTACAGGGACAGCATAAAACTTGCAGTGTTTATCTTGTTTTTTATTAGAACGCTGTATCTTTGGAAGCCATACATACTAGTCTTCGTAGACTATCATTTCCTTTTGCACCTTTGTGTCTATTTCGTTAGCGCGAAACTATATAAGTTATAGAGGTTGAAACTCTACATGCGAGATAGTTAAAACTCAGTATTTAATGAGTGTTTTACCACGAAACATCAATTTACAGTATCATCAAAACTTAAAATGAACCGCAAAGTATGTCGACGTGTATTTTGTTTTCTTCAAATCTGCATAAAATGTCATCATCAGTCTCTGAATTGCCTAGCTCTCCAAAATAATTGAAACTGAAAGCAAGCGTATGGACGTGGTAATTTTGGGAGGGCTTATCGCAGGAAGTACTGAAAGAGTATTTTGCGGAGTGACGGGCTCATGTTGTAGGGGTATGTGCACTTTAGTAGAAAAAAATTCGTTAAATACTAAACAAGTAATGAAGCAAAACCATACTTGAAGTAATAGCTTTGTTGAAAGTTTTGCCGTGAACCCGATCATAAAGTCACATGATGTCTCAGGCAGTGGTCTGTGTACACTTTTGATTACTTGTCTTCCGTTGACATTTTTACATTTTCACTTAAGTACCTATTTCCCAAGCTAAATGATCATTGAAAATTCATGTAAACCGATAAGCTCAAATATATAAAACTGAGGACCAAGAAAAGTTTACTCTTTGAAAAGCATTTGTATATTGACAAGAATCTAGGGTATAACACTATATAATACTTCAAACTTTACATTTATGAAGCAAAACATAAAAAGGCAAATAAAGCAAATTAACAAGTAAACTTTGTTGATAATTCTTTGTTTTCAGAAGAAAAACACACCATAGCACAACTAACGAAACACCTGCGTTAATACGTTGGATTCATACAAAAGCTGTATTGGAAATGAAACAAAATTGATGCAATTTTATGTCTAAAGTGATTTGCAGTTACCTATACACATTATACACATTTTCTCCCCAACCCCTAAATACAACAGCCTGGAAATAAGTCTTTAAGTGTGGTTTCCTAGAACATACTTATCATACATGTATCAACCAGCCTGAGGATTCTGTAGTTATGAAATGTGACGTTAGAAAGTTGACAAATATGTTACGTTCATGGTTCAATCAAATAGTATAACTATCAAACATGCAGGGTTCAATCAAATAGTATTACTATCAAACATGCTGCAGAGTCATGCTTGTCCATCGTTTGATGTTTTGTGGAGTAGTCTGACATGCACGTATATTTATTATTTCGATCATAGTCTCTGAAACAGTAATAAAAGGTATGACAGTTAGAAATTTGATATCAAACAAACAATTTATCTATTTTGACAGCATGAAATCCATCATAATACGTTTCATATGAAATGTGCAAATACAATTAAATATAGCCGCATGCTACCTTCATTGTAATTATCTTTATGCAAATGTTTGGTCTGGAAAACTGGAGGACTCGGCGGGGTTTTGTTCTTAAATCATACAAACTAATGCATATAGTTAAAATTATATTCACAACTGCTTCGATCTTTATATTATAGCCTAGTCGTCGTCGATTTTCCGAGGACAAATTATTGCATTTAAATTAACAATAAGTTTAATCGGACGGACTCTGGGGTCTAAATTAGTAACTAATTTAGTGTCTATTGTCACTGAAACACAAAGTTTTATTCGTATTTGATTGATATCTATACTTATTCCGGACCACCTCAAGCATATGGTGTACTTGATAATATATTCGGTTACATGTCCTATTGCACAAATTAACTTCAACGACGCGAGTTTATTAAAAACGATAACATGTTGTTATAGTCAAACGATTGAGTAATGGCATAGTACACGTATTATACTTCTGTGAAACTAGTCTGCTCCTTTTCTCTCTTGTTTTTGTTTGTTGCTTTCAAGGGATCTCCTTTTCAGTATTTATTGACATTCACACTAGCGTTTGTTTAGTGCTGTGTGACTGCCATAAAAGTCGCCTGACTACAAACAGTATAGATATTATTTTACTGATCCTCTGGGATCATCAAGCCCATTCTTTGTGCTTTAAAGTAGAATATCGATTAAGCCGGTGCTAGGAGGCGTGAGAGTTGTCGCATCTTATGATTACCTCTCAAGAACAGACTCATTACAACTGAATCTGCTACTTCTCTCTCTTGTTTGTGTTTGTTGCTTCAAAGGGATCACCTTTTCAGTATTTATAGACTTCCACGACATTCACTACATGATGAATCATTCTTCTACTTTTCCTTAACGTTGCATTCTGGTGTTTTTCTTTGAGGCTTTGGTTTTCTTTTCATACATACATGATAATATAGGTGTCATACTTTTTATCGATTAATATTGCCTTGTTTCGTTGAACGTATTGTTAATAAATGTCGTTTGCCTTTTTGCAATAGATGAAGGTACAATGTAAATGCATTTACTTGCGGGAACATTCGGGTTGAGAAATACGAGATATGTATACTAAATGTTTTTATATTGGCATATTGAACATTCAAAGTGCCCATTGTACCATAATGTTTTAAGCACTGGTCGAGGGAAATGGTATAAATATACTCAAGGAAACGTGTATTTAAAGGGCAGACTAGGTTAATAGTTTTTTTTTCTGTTACTTTCTCAGAAGCAAAACCTGCCAGAAAAGCACATATTTGTTGGTATGACCTATGTGGCAAGAATACATTTCACTAGAAAGTGATCCAGAATAAAAGTGTACCGGTTATTCAATCCATCCAATTAATGATACAGAGACAGACATCTGACAAAAGTCGTCTTAGCACGGCCATTAGGAAGTTCATCACAGGTTATGCTGTGAATATAGTGCCATCACAGCGTCCATGGGGAATTTACTGATATTGTGTTTTGAATTTCAAATATGATATTGGGAAATTTGATAAGATTGTGGAGCCAATAAATGACGTATACTTATATCCTGAGAGGACGGTAACGTGTGATGTTCGTCTCCAATTATCGTGTACTTAATAGATTATTCTATTGTTGCTCTGGATTCTGCCAATTCACTGAGTACTTGCTTTAAGGTTTTCTATGCTTTTTGAATATGCATATATTATACATGGTACTATTTGTATTATACTTACATTGCATATTATTGCTGCCTTTTTTGTTAAAGGTTATATATATATAGTATGGCGGGAATTCTTACACTATATAGTTTTACTGGGACGAAATTATGGTAATGGTGAGGTTTGATGCATCCTAGAACCTGGTGTAAACCCCCTAGTGGCCTTTTTGGCCACTGCCCGTTTCAATGCTTGCCCTATTGTCAAACTTGTATGTTTGTGATGTCATATCCCTGTCTTTTATTTATCTTTTAAATGTTGCTTGTTTTCTATAGGTGTTTTTTAATGACTGCTTCCTTTCCTTTACCATCCACTCATTTAATTAAATCATAAATTGTTGATACATGTTACGATAACGATTCTTTAGAAATAACAACACACTTTTAAACCTTATTTGTCGTGCTGTAGTCTTGATATTTGCGTCGTTTTATTCGGAAGTTATGATAAAATTGTTTTTGTTGTGTTCACAATTCCCGAAACGTTGTATACTTGATAGATACGATACATTAGCATGTCATATAATAGAAACGATAACAGTATCGATGATCAGCAAGAGCCGACAACTACATGTTTACTTTGTCCAAAATAACCCACTAGAAATTATATTTCTAAAGATTCGCCATTCTTGAATCAATTTGAAAATACAAGTTGATATATCTCCATATATAAACATAGATATAAAAATCGAACAGGAAAAGTAGCATTCAAGGACGACAGTCAACCACAAATGCACACAGAAACAAGTAACAACTATATATAAAAATGAATAAATATGCAAATCAGACGAAAATCTAAAGTTGTCCGTCTATTGACTTTTTCCAACACAATGTTCTGTCAATCAGTCACGAAATGCAACATTATCTCTAAGGAGATACTAACGGTCACAACTGGTCCCAGACTGACCAGTTGATAATATCAAGCGATTCTGTTGATATTACTTCTGGTTAGACGTATGACTATTAACCCGGTGATAAATGTCTCAAAGGACAGTATTATTTTAATGATAAAAAGTAGGAGGGAAGATTTATAATTGCGCTGCGACAAGAACAGTGATTTACAATAATTCGATAGAAGAGCATCGACGTCTCTTTCTGAAATGTATGCACGCATTCTGTATGACACATTTATCACAGGGTTGTTTGTTTCGGTTTTGATTAATAAGGGTATGCGGTACAATATGACACGATTGGAAAATAATGCTAATATGATTAATAAAATAAAATAAATTCAACTCAGAGATGGCATTAACTTTAGCAGAGTATTATATATCTTAATATTTATTTATGGTAAGACAATGAGTTAAACGTTTGGATTCCACTATACGGGATGCATAAGGTTATTTGATAATTTAAAAATCACATATTTGGAAGTTGTTTTCTTGTTGTCTATCACAGCCGAAATTGACGTTGTGCATCGATTTATACGCCTGGAAGCGACATACGCCTAAGTTGATTAAACGACTTAGTGCTCCCAAGTTCCAGAACTGAATGTTGACGTGATATAGACGTTAAAGCTGTACAGTCCCTCTTTTAACTGGTAATAACACATGCATAAGAATGAGTTACGTGTGAAGTAGTTTCAAATCGACAAACACCCCTAAAAGGCGGTATATAAGCAGAAATCGATGCGTAAAATTTCACATTTGTATTTAGACTCCGTACAGGTAACATCGATAAATATACGTGATAAAAAATAGTTGCCCGGAACTGGATTTGAACCACAGCTTTGCACTTGTAAGTTGTGAAAGATGTACGCTGAACCACTAGACCACTGCTATTTATTAGTATGTTGTAGCATTTTCAACACTTAATAGGCACACAAACTCATCAAGCGCTAAATAACAAGTCGCGATTTGTTTGATTTGAGGCGAAGTATTTGTTTCATATTCATAACATACAGTATTACACCAGGCTATGTTAATTTACACGTGCGACAATATGGACTAGATAGTTATTGATCCATCTTTAGTTGCGTTCAATTATTTAAGATGGGTTACAAATAAAACAAAATGTTACTAGTTTATATTTATTGGAATAAGCTGGCCATGGCTTCAACAATATATAGTGTAAAATAAAATGTGTAGTTAATCAAATTGGAACATTTCAGGTAAATACAGTGTGCATAGTCCAAACTAAGTGACCACTGTACAGTGTAAACCCTGGGAACAGATGTTCACAAAGACTCCAAACAAAGTTTAAATTGTATCTGACCACTGTACAGTGTAAACCCTCGGAACAGATGTTCACAAAGACAAGTCTTAAAATTAAAAAAACTTCTTCCATAGAAAATAACAATGTTCTTAGAATATTTTAACTACACTATGCTGTGTCCGCGAAATACCGCGAGACAAAGTTCATAGACGATTTTAAAGTTCTTCGCGTTCCGATACCACAACGTCTTGCACCGTCACTAGTAGTATTTGAAAACTTCTTGTAGGTGTATCCTCAAAGATTGCACCAAAGTGGACCACCGCAAACGAGATCCGGATGAAGCCATGACGACGACGACGACAGATCACTAGGCATCACATATCCTCATGCATCGATACAACAACGTCTTGCATCGTCAAAAGTAGTATTTGAAAACTTCTTGTAGCTGTATCCCCAAAGATTGCACCAATGTATACCACCGCAAACGAGATTCGGATAGAGTCATGACGACGACGACAGACCACTAGGCATCTCATCTACTCATGCTTTTCACTGAAATATATACACGACAAGCCAAGGACACTGGTACCAAATACAATATAAACAACAAACATAGGGGAGGGTGGGTGGGTTAGTTTGGAGATAACAATTAAATACCGATTTTCAGAACACAAAAACCGATCGATACTGATCAAATGGCGGTCACTGCAAAGTGGTGTATGCGTAAGAATTACACGTTCATAATAACCTCTGATTTTCACCCCCTGAAATAATTAGTATTTGTTCCCTAGTAGAATAAATCCCATTATTTAAGATGGGTTACAAATAAAACAATATGTTACTAGTTTATATTTATTGGAATAAGCTGGCCATGGCTTCAACAATATATAGTGTAAAATAAAATGTGTAGTTCAAATTGGAACATTTCAGGTAAATCCAATGTGCATAGTCAAAACTCCTTGCATAGAAAATAACAAAGTTCTTAGAATATTTTAACTACACTATGCTGAGTCCGCGAAATACCGCCACATGCCACTCGGCATGTGTATGCCACATGCCGCGTGGCTCCGCCAAACATGGGGGAAGCGGAACACAGCTTAGATAATAAAAAACCTCCAAAGAGGTATGGCAGACGTACTTCAACCAATGAAGCGATTATGCCTTGTCATATACATAAACAAAATCAAAATATAAAATTAAAAAAATAATAAAATCAACCAAAAAACCTCCAAAGAGTTATAACAGACATACTTCAACCAATGAAGCGAATGTGTCATGCCACACGCCGCGTGGCACCGCCAAACATGGGGAAAGCGGAACACAGCTTAGATAATAAAAACCTCCAAAGAGGTATGACAGACGTACTTCAACCAATGAAGCGACTGTGTTATGTCATATACATACACAAAATCAAAAAACTTTAAAAATCAACCAAAAGACCTCCAAAGAGGTATAACAGACATACTTCAACCAATGAAGCGATTGTGTCAGGTCATATACAAAAAGCTACAAAAAGCACAAACAAAAACTTCCAAAGAGGTATAACAGACATACTTCAATGTCAAGTCATAATTTATAAGTTACAAAAAGGCTCAACAACAGTGTGTGGCGATAAAATAGCTACGGAGAGCTAATATAACCCAAACAGGGTAAATATAAAAAGTATCTATACGATTGCAAAGCCACAGCCAAGCTTAAAGGTTGAATGTATAATTTCTTCAATTTAACTTATAAAACATTGAATTTCTTGTTGTAAATCATTCACAAACAAGGCTTGCCTTGATAAAATAATTGTACATCATCCCAATACAGCATTGTCTTAAAAACAAGAAACAAATTAACTTTTATAAGATTTCAACATCAAAAAATAAAAAAATAAAAAAATAAATAACATAAAAAAACATCGAATTTTGCTTCGTTAGGATTAATTTAAAAGCCTCAAATTAAAATAATGTTTGGGCAGGCCCCACTATTTATCATCCTTAATAGAAATACAAATTACCAGGCAACAAAGCATCATCTACTTCCTTGTTCCTGAACATTGAAAAGCCACTATATACATTCATTGGCAAGAAATTAAGCAGTTCAAAATATATTTCCAAATTCAACACAAGATAAGTGTTATAGGCCTACTTTGACATTCACAATAGAAAACTAAATGTCCATAAACTCTTCGATCAAAAACGGCAGGATACAGCTGTTGTATACAGTTCCGTGCGACATATTCACTTTGGCTTTCATAGTACGAGTCTGGTCTGCAATTAACTTAGTTCATAAACCAGGTCTAAATGTTTGTTCCTGGTTAACATTTATACTATCAAATTGTAAACGGAGAGCTAAACACGATACCAACTACTGAAGGTCTCTATGGTACGTCTCGCAACCGCATGTCCGATACCTAGTTATTCGACATAGGAACATTGTTGATTTTTCGACATCGTGATGGTGACACAAACTGAAGTGCAAGGTATAGCGTAAAATAACCTATAACACAGAGAGATCTAATTATAATTAAAACAGCATCAGCCACCACTCTGTATTAAAACAACAGCCACTGAATGAAAACATCATTGTACGCAAACAGAATAAATGTGTAAAGCTGACCGCTAGACGAAAATATTTTGGACATTTATACTGTTATAGCAGCAGCAGACACAGCAGTAAGTAAAAAATATCTGTAATAAGCAAAACAAACTGTGACATATATCTATCATCAATTTGACAAAAGAAAAATAGCATAGACCTGAAACCAACACGCCGCCAGTTGTCAATAATAAAGCACATGCAGTTGTATTATAACCTATTGTCAATATACTTTGACATAAACACTAGGGCGGAGATATCTAAGTACTGGCGACATGTTAATTACATGCTCATCGACATTCTCACACTCTTGGTGTAAAATAATATAACGGGTAGTATATACCGTTTTCAGCCATTTCAGACTCCTGGTGCAACGTTAGTATATTCATTAACCAACAATCATGCATTTACTCCAAGTGTAAAAAGTGACAATTGATACCGGTTTGTTATAACTGCGACAACAAAAAGCGCACCACTTTACACACACTAAGAAGTTGGTTCACTTTAATTCATTCCTGTTAGGCGCCATATAACCTTTCATGTGTTGGTGCCCTTAAAACCCAATTCAATTCACTTTAATTCTAGGCCAGTTGCCGACACCCACTGTAGAAAGTGCATATTTCTCTAAAGTGAATAGAAAGAATGTATGTTCTTTGTTGTTGTTATCTGTTGTTGTTGCTCTAGTTATTAATTGAATTAAAAACCATAATAAAGTGTTTAAAAATGAGCCCTGTTCCCTTAGCGTTGTGATATCTGTTCATTTAGCCACACATTTGCGATCCCAGTTGGCTACTACACTCGCAGTCTGCGCCTTACATATTCTGATCCTGGTTGACCTCCCATGATCAGCATCACATGATTAAACATTTTCCCACAAACTCTTGAGATATCACGACATCCCGCTGTAAAGCGAGTGGCTTTACATAAATCATGGGCTCTTAAGACTGTATTTTCGGCAAAAATGTTTACTGAAATAAATTGCTAAAAAGAAAAACATCTGGCAAATTTATCTAAACAAAAACATGTTTGACCCTGTAATTTAGCCCTGTGAAGGTAAAACAAATACAGAAATTAAAGCACAATATAAAAAGCATATTTGCTCACTATGATATTGATTACAACTATAAAATATCTTATAACTCAACAACTCAAAAGATATGAAAATTGATTTGCAACCGTTTAAATGCAGATTTTATGTCCGTTGTTCCCAGTAATGCCATGGGACCAATGTTACATGGTCAAAAGTGCTAGAGTGCCGTTAGAACCATTATCTTCAGATCCACTCTATCTTGCATTTCTTTTGTCCTTCTCCCCCGAGCATACGGACTTTTCGATACTCTTTTTGGCATGAGTGGCAAACGGTTTAATGATGCTTCTCCAGTAAGACAGGATAAGGTTTATATATTGTTATATATTTTTTTATTGTTTATTTATTATATATATATATATATTTATTTATTTTTATTTTTTATTATTATTATTATTTTTTTTTATTATTATTCTCCCCACACCCCTATGAATCCTTAATACTGTCGTGAGCTTCAATAAATTGACTACATTTAATATGCAATAACAGAACATTATATATATGTACAACGTTATTTTATTTACTTTTTATTCGAATAATTATATTAGTCATCTAAATGTGCATATACAATAAGACCAAAACATCCTGGATGAATGATGTAAAAGAAATCGATGTGCCCATCGACACACACATTCAATAACACTTGATGCGTATTAACAATTTGTTTCGAGACAGCATTTAAATACCGTGATTTCCAATTGTAACACTCTACCGCTAACATGGAAAGAATTATGTTAGGCTATGACCCAACAATTGACATCCACACTTTCCTTTAATACAATATTGTAATATTGTAGACAATATTGTCGACGTGTATTCGATACAGAAAAGACAAAATAATAAGCTGGAATCAACTTTCATTTAAAAGTAATAGCACAAACAGTGTCATACTTATGTTAGGCTATGACAGAAGAATAGAAATAAACACTTCCGTTTCAAAACTGTGTTATTATATACACTTAAATACCTGTCGGATATTATTTAACATAATGTTACACATACTTATAATTTTTCTATGTCTAAATAAGTTCATGACAAAAGTTCATAAAATCACGTTATTTGAATCCGAACGTTATGTGACGTCATAACATCATTTCATACACAACGTTGGGTATCGAAGAGTTCATGCTCAACCAATCAAAGTCGTTCAAGGTGGTATTACACATGGGCAATTACGATATAATATGAAATGGATGTTCGACACTGCTAACAGGGGATGTTATCATCAGTACAGCCGTCTATGGAAACAGATATTGATGAGTTACTGCAAATTCATATTCATGTTGTAATATAATAAATAGTAAATAATGTTTCGCAGTTGATCCTGTTTCATCATCCGTACAGCATACGTTGTCCATGGAGACATTTATCGGTGATATTTAACAGACATATATGTGTCTTAGTACAGTATCATAATTATGATGTTAGTATATGCTTTATTACCATGTTTCCAATCCGCAATATTGTTATTATTGTTCATATATCACATCTAACATGGCATTACACACTTTTAAATACTTCTTTGGCGAATGTGGGTATAGTATTTTGTTAGATACTGGGACAATACGCCGCTGGACATGGCGGAAGAAAATATATCTATGTCTACCGCAATATGCATGCCATCTTCTGGATGGTTAAAATTGTGAACTATTGATTTTTATGAATATTGAGTTCTACTCAACCCTGGGCTAGAAGGCGTGAGCGGTAGCTAACATTTCAATCAAACCGAGACTGCAATATTTCGTTTTTGTCGTGTTCGGCTATTTTTTAAAGGTCCACTCTCACAGTTACTCTTTTATTGAATAAGAAGTGGGCATGTTTCCTCAAAAAAGACATCATTCTGTGCCCTATCGACTTAAAACTACGTTCATTTTGCAGCAAAATTATTGGATGTCTCTTCTATTTTCCTCTCCAACAAACCCGTGCTGTTCCACTTGACAGTACATGTATCAGCGTGTTAATAGCTACAAGTCTAACCAACTTTGAACCGAAAACATCACTTAATCTACGACCAATTGTTGCTGTAAGTATTTTCTTACAATAACGAAACTCGTCAAAACTTTGTGTTGGAAAATGCAAATGTAATTCGTTCGGCCTGAATGGATATAAACATGCCGAATATATAAGTGTCTATCGTCATCATAATTTAGGGAAAGCAAGACTTAAAAAAACAACAGTGGTATTGTATTGTACCAAGAAAATACGTGGTTAGTGGGACGTAAAGTGTAACGATACCAAGGGAGTCTTTATTATTTGACATGCAAATATAAATATGCTCGAAAAAACTATTATCTGACAATATAAATATTTTCGAAAAAGTATCATCTGACATGCAAATATAAATACGTTCGAAAAAACTATCATCTGACAATATAAATGTGTTCGAAAAAACTATTATCTGACATGCAAATATAAAATATATGTTCGAGAAAACTAAACAGAACAAAAGCACAAGTTTGAAAAATTGCGTCCGTATAAAACGATACAAATGTAAATACGCTTGCAACTCAATGGAGGTTGATGAAAATTGCTTTGTTCTGATTAGTAATGGTTGCATGGTAAAACTCATCAATAACAAAATACCACATGTGGGATCCAAAATACAATGCAGTTATATTCACAGGGGAATCGGTGATGAGTTCTTAAGACGAATGTCGTCTGGTGTCTGTCTCTGTATCGTCTATTGGCGGGATTAATGACCACTATATGACAAAATAATAGACAAAATCTGGATTCAATTGACTTTTATTTATTTCGCTGCCAAACATACCCAACCCTTATATGAGTTTAGTCATTAGAAATATGATTTAACGATGCATGGTACTGTTTAGGCACGAACATGACAATATATGTCTTGCTGCACATAGATATATTGTTTGAACAGGTTCGCTTGCTTGAGAAATGTGCCATTGCATAGAAGATCATTCATACCAACAAATGTGCTATTTGGTATGTTTTGTGTTTGGGAGAGTAAAGAATAACACAAATATTAGCCTCATCAGAATATAAACGTTTATTTTCCCGGTTATGTTTATACCATTGCCCTCAATCAATGTTTACTATTCTTTGGCAGCTCTTGCGTGCGTGTTCAATCTGGCAAAATCCTAATACTGAATAAATTATAATCGGACATTCATCAGTTTAGTAAATATTAATATGTATGCCTCATCGTTGTCAACGTCAACGTTCCCGTAGCAGTGTTGTAAACATTTCCGGTGATACTCTGATAATATATGCGCTAATTATGATACTTATTTGTGTGTATTATTGTCAGGTATTTAAATATAGAACAACGTGTGAGATTTATGTCATTCAATTGAACATGGAATTTAAGATATTTTGACTTGACTAAAGACACATTTAAGAATAATAGAACGTTCTGGCTTGTATCATAGGTGTGTTCTAGGAAAAACAAACTAGATTAGAAATGAACACACGATCAAACAAAGCTAAATAAGTCATAGTCAGTCACAGTCTGCTCTTCTATTTTCTCCTGTGCAATGACCGATCAACCTCCTGGGACTGCATGATTGCACTTTTTGAAACCCTGAAAGGGGAGGTTGGTGTATGAACTTTCGTCCCCCGGGTTTTCTGGTCGTACCTTAGATTGGTTTTCTCTTTGGCTACAACTGCTCTGATATTCTGGATACATCCTAATGTGTTTCTAATCGTATGTTTTGTTTTATATATTTTTACAATAACATATACGTGTATCGTCTCCTAATTTCTTTGGATGTGGACTTCAATGTGAAAGATTTCCCTTTGATGGGATGTCCTTTTATTTATAGTCTTGTCAATAAGAGCGCTGAAGACTCCTAGGATAATAGCGAAGTTGTGTACACTTACAAAAAGAGTATGATAATGGACCTTTGGAAACGGCCGAAAACGACACATACGAAATATGGCAGTCTCGGTTTGATTGAGACTGTTCAGGAGCGGTAGTGAAATATGCTAGCTACCGCTCACGCCCTCTAGCCCCGGGTTGAGCAGAACTCAATATTAATAAAATCAATAGTACAAAATATTAACCATCCCGAAGATGGCATGCATATGGCGGTGGACATGGAGTTTAGTGCTTCCCCATGTCGTACGGCGTTTGGTCCCAGTATCTAATAAAATTAAATGCCCCGAAGAGCGAAATAAACATAATTGAATTTAGTTGGGAGCAGCAGTTATGAAGCCTGCATATCACAAGTAATAGTCAAAAGACTAAATTAAAAAGCAGACAACAAATCCTATAAGTGGTTAAACAATACCCAGAGCCTTTAATCGGCCGGAGTAGTGGAACCACTGAATCGAAAGTTAAGTAAGAAAACAAAAAGAACTGAAAAAGTACCACCGATAATTAAATATAAGTATCGGGCTCAGCGATCTCTAAAGATCGAATGAATGACAGTACTGATTGCAAGCGCGGGGAGACGTTTTACTGCCGCCACACTGCACAAGCAACGCCACTGTGGTATAAAAAAAGAGTATGGTAATGGAACTTTGGAAACGGCCGAAAACGACACATACGAAATATGCAGTCTCGGTTTGATTGAGACTGTTCATGAGCGGTAGTGAAATATGCTAGCTACCAATCACGCCCTCTAGCTCCGGGTTGAGCAGAACACAATTTTATCAAAATCAATAGTACAAAATATTAACCATCCCGAAGATGACATGCATATAAAGTCGATTTAAGCTTACCAATGGGCCATATTGCCTACTGACCGTCACAAGTCTGTAACCCGGGCTTCACCACTCTTTGTGTTGTGTATTGTCCTTTACACTGTATAGATAATTGGCTCTTTGTTTGTATTAAGTGCGCATCTACGGTGCAATTGCGTTTGGTTGCTGTTAGTATTTTCACAAGCGATTAGTTAAAACAAAAACAATAAAAGGAAGTCATATAGAAAAGTATCGTGCACTAAAGGCGTATATTTAGATAATGCATCATGTGCGTATCCTTTTTCTTTGGAGGTAAACTAGCTTAATTTGGCACCTACTGTATGTATAGTGTACAGTACGCGACAAGGACAATGCTTTCCACAAATGACCATATATAGAATCATGTTTTATTGCGTCTTATCTGATTGCCAATGGCCATCTCACTAGCATGGCTTGGACATAGGAGGCATCGTGACTTTAGCTTATTATATTAAACACCACGCATGTCATCATTATGTCATAATTATGACGTTCCCTCTGGATGTGTCTTCTATTACGGAGACGATAATTAAAGTGAAATTGAGAGCTAATTATCACGTTATTCATGTGTAATGCATCTCTAAGGGTTTATGTTCAATTGGCGCCCAAGTGGTACGTCTGCCAATGTGGTACTATATGGTATGGGGATATCCTTCTGTATAATGTACTGTAATTCGTTATTTTCTCTATCTGTAGAATTCTAATATACGAATTAAGCTTACATGGCTCGACATTAGCGGTCTCCAGTATTCCAAGGCTAGTAATAGAAAAAATGCTTCCGAGCTACTAATATTTCTGCGTGGGAATCCGATAGGCTAGTTAAAATCTTTTTTAAAACGTTAGAATAATTATATTCTAAAGGTTGAATATTGACGCTACTATTTAACCTAATCTTTAAACATATAGTTAGTTACATGGTTTCAATAAAAGCCTACTCTGGCTGTGTATGACAGATGTGTATTCATGCGGCACTATTATATATGATGATGAATATTAAGGGTGCAGGGTGTTTCGTACCCTAGATGTTCCATATCCTGGATGTTTCATATCCAGACTAGTTTTGGGTACGAAATGCAAAATGCATTAGATGTTTGGTACACTACCATTAGACGTTTATTACCCAGGTAATTGGACGTTTCGTACTCTGCCATTGGAAGTTTTAAATCCATACATTGGACAATATATAATAGTTATTTTACAGATCTAATAATAACAAATAAATAGGAAACTGTGTAATTTATCATCAATAGATGGCACAGTGCAGAAACTTTAAGAAATACTGACTCAGCGTTGCCTGCCTTACACTGGTAAGGCCACATATAATTATATGTTTGGTCTATATTATATGCTATATAAAAATAGGGTAAGTAGGTAGGGAAAATATTTTATTTTCTAAACATTTTTATTTGATATTGTATCTTCTTTTTATTCACTTAATACTTTAAAACCAAATCATAATAAACTAACTAAAATATATATTTTTTGATATTAGGTACAAAACGTACATAAAAGACAGAAAACTTAATTTAACTTGATTGTTTTATTTTTGGCATACAATGTTTAGAGTCGGCCCCAACAAAACGGGGACAGTCAGGAAGTCGGAACCACACATATAATTTTATTCGGCCTAATTTTTTAAACACGTTCTATAATCATTAAGAGTTTTGAAAAATATGGAAAAGGCTGAACGAATGATCAAAATCGGATGATAATAAAGGGGTTGATGCACTATTTTCAAACAATATTTATCTAAAAGGGCCAGAGCTCCAGGGCTTGAAGAACTTGAAAAAAGCTAAATAAGTAAACAAAATACCATGAAAATATAGGAGATATGACCAGTTAAAAAATTGCAAAGAAAATACATGGCGGTGACCATGACGTCATCGCGCCTTTTTACCATATATGGCATAATGACAAAATATATTTAAAGCAAAGAAAATCACTGCAAATTGGTTAAAAATACGTATACAGATGAAACAATGTATAAATTGTATGATTATTTTTCATTTGCTGTTACTTTCTATGCTTTAAAAGACATTTTGTCAATATGCCATATATGGTACAAAGGCGCGATGACATCATCTTTCCATTTATGTTTCTTTGCAAATATTCAATAGTTCATGTATCCTTTATTTTTCATGGCATTTTGATAATTTTATTTCAATTTTTTTTCTTTTTTTTTTTAATGCCTTTTAAACTAAACCTTGTCTGAAAATAGTGCATCAACCTGGCCCTTTAAACAAAATAGATCGGACATTTTGAAGGATGTTATGAAATGTATAATGGGAGTCTCCATTTTTAAAACTATGATGTCACAGTTTCAATGGAATACTGATATTGATACTGATATAGCATTTTAAACAATGAAAAACACTGCAAATGAATACACAATCCATTACTGGTCATAATTATAAAGTAGTATTGCCATTAAGTATTCATATTTTGCATACAATTGCTGATTTGTTTCCCCCTATAAGTCAATAAATTTGCATATTTATAAATATTCTATATATGGTCATTTAGAACTATGATATCATGACTGTCACCTCACAGGGATGCAATATTTATATATTAACACCTGCTGTGTATTTGTATTACTCGACTCGTCATTGTTGCATGTATATTAAATGTATTTACATTGGGTGGAGTTTGATGTTTTAATTATTAACAACGGGATAGTCAAGAAACCCAACCACCTGATAGCCAAGATCTTTTATCTGAACATGGTGTGCTGATACACAGACAGGAAGAGGCAGAAACACAAGTGTTGCAAATACTGTAACGGGAATCATGTGCTGATGATCAAAATATGTACGTATATAATCATGATAATATATATTGATATTAATAGTGATAATAAAAAAAAGCTACTGAAAGTAAGCAAAACGCTCTTGATATCTTTCTGGGTAGAACTAAACATTGCAGATAAAGTGTCTTGCTCAGGGACACAACATATATGGTGATGGCGGGTATATTATCCTTGACTCTTCGATTCAAGATCCATCGCTCTACCAATAGGCTACAGTGCTCCACGATGCTACGATACGCAGGACTGCCCGGTTTACGCCCCCTTCTGACTGACCAGGCTCACGCAGGAGTGTTCTCCCCAAGGACACATCGACGAAGTACGGTGGTACAGATTGCAATAAACCCATGCTGGGGTATAATGATTGTATATAAAGGTCCACTTGAAATGAGTAACAATGTGGATTTCATGTGAACTGAAATGAGTTCTAACGTGAATTTCGGGTGAATTAAATGAGTACTAACGTGAATTTTTACATGAATTTAACGTTATTTCACGTTAAATTCTCGTTAAATTCACGTCAAAATGTTAACGTTAAATTTACGTTTTTGCTAGTTTCACGTGAAATTCATTTACGTGAAATTCACGTTAAAATTTACGTGAAATTTGGAAGCCCAAAAGGAACTAGACAAAGCTTTCCAGCAAATTTCCTTGCTAGTGTGAGCTTAGCGTTTCACTAAAGAATTTTAATCTTAAACATATTAAACTAACCGAAAATAGTCTGCTTTACAAGGTTATATGGTCTATGAGCTTTATACCAATGAGACAACAAGTCCAATAGAAGTCATAGAATCCAAACGCGATAGCACCGTAAAAACACAACATGGCGAAAAAGGCCGCTGGGGTTTAAACCAGGCTTCAATCTCATTCTTACCCTATTACCTTCACAATAAAACGGGACAGGACCACTGTATCCACGCCGAGTTATATTCTCAATAAGAAACAAGGCAGTATTAATAGGCAATATAAGTATAACATATAGATTATCATGTATATGTATATATGAATATAAAAAGCAAAAGCAAGTTCTTAATGACTTTGCAGAAGCCAGAGCAACAAGTGAACAAACCATTAAGGGTAAGACAAACGCGATGTATGACAAGCATCTAACGATACCGTCATTTGAGGATTTAGGTAGACGCCTTCATAGAGTTCAGAATCTGATATGTCCAGTCATCGCACAAACACAGAGAAAAGCATAGTGGCGAACTGTAAATGGGTCAACCACAAAACAGGCAGTGCGTTTCAAAATGATAAGGTCATAACCCCTTTATTTTTTATAACAATCGACCAGGAAATGTAGCATTCAAGGAACATAGTTAACCAGAAACACGAACGAAAAATATAGAGATTATTTAACTGCTGGGATCGGTTATAGGGAAATCCTTAACGAGTGGTAGACGTGTGGTTCTTTTCACGAACGCGCGCACGTGAGTGAGTGAAAAAACAAAGCACGTCTACCATCAAGTGAAGGATTACCCAATAATCGATCCCAGCAGTTAAATAATCTATTACATTTTAAATTACGTTTCTGAAAACAAATATTCGCTTTATTGAACGTTATCGGCGGATGACGTCGACGTCAGCAACACTTTGTTGACGTCACGACTCAACGTCGCATCGTTAGTTATTATTGTGTTCTGAGTTAGTTATTAATATTTAGCGATTATGAATATTCTTGCACTGGGAAATCCCGATCTTTCACGCATAGACATGTAATAAAACAATAATTACTCAGATGAATAATAGGTTTGACTTAACAATTATAAACGGGTTGGCATATGGCTACAGTCTTGGAACGGTCAGTTGAAAATAAGGCCACTGCGGGTTTAAATTAGGTTATATGGTGTACCAAACGTCACTCGTACCCTACTGTCTTCCCAATAAAACGGGAAAGTGTAAATAAAGAAATCACCGCCAGGTTATATTCTATAATAAAGAACAATCATTTATCGGTAATATGAGTATAATACATACATTATCATGTCTATGGTACGATCAAAAGTCCAGTGGGACGAAGGCTCATGCACCTACCTTCCTTTTCAGGTTTACATAAGGTGCAATCATAGTATCCCAATAGGATGACCGCACAAGAGAAAAGTGAGGCATAGTGACTGACTTTAGAGAAGTCAATCACTAAATATATATGAAGTGCGCCGCAATTCTAACGGGTCGTATCGTTTGTTGGCGAATTTATTGATTAATGTTTTAAAGTTGTCAGGATACCTGCTGTTAGAGCCCTTTAACTTCAGCTAGTTTTACACAGACAGGTGTTAACAAATAGTCCAGTATTTTCCGATAACATCTCACCAACAACATGTACATGATATTTAATGTTGTTTCTTGAGGTTTTTTTCCTTCGTGCTTTTTGTTTGTTTGTTGTTTTTGATGTTTTCTTTTCGTCGTTAACGCATATTTTATTTCAGTTAAGAGAGTAAAAATAAAATCTTTAATATGCAGATACATGTTTTGGACATCATAGAAAGGATATTTTAGAAAATAGATCTCAATGGTTTTTAACGAACTCAAACACATGGAACCGCCTCCTACGAACGCGACTCAAGAGGGTGTCTTGTATAATGACACACTAGATAATTCCATTGGCGCACCAGCAAGTTTTAAAACCGTGGTTTATCTTCGATTTCAAAGTCAAAGGTGATACCAGGGAGTAAGCACACGGGGAGGAGAAACGGGTTCATAAACGCTCTAGTTTATCGATTTATGGTGTCGCGCTATAACACCGCCATTTACTATTTTATCGATACAGTTAAATTGAAAAATTAAGAATTTCAGCTGATATCTCAAAAGGCATATTTCATCACGTCTTTTTAGGCTTTGTCTTATAATCACCACCTTGACATTACCTTCTCGACAAAGATAAAGATGTCTACTATTCACTTTTTGTTATTATTAATGCCTAAATAACCCGTAGTCTCGTATCTCATTTGCAATAGCTATACCCTGTCACTATTTTTTTTTTTTTTTTATTTGGCGCAGAGTGGCGCCATCTTTGTTACACGGAACCGTCTGTAAAATGTGCTTTTATACATGCAAACCAATACACGCTCTGTATTAGAGGACATAATGTGAATAAATAATACTTATGTTTACATTTCGTACCTTTATTGAATTTGTAAGCGTAATAATTTATAAAAAAATGCTGTTCTTCACACACGCGCGAAACAACCGGAAGTAGTCATTTTCACGCAGTAGTGAAACACACGCGCGACAACATAAAAGGCAAAACAATCCTTATTGTGCCCATCGCGTCAGGTATACCTTGACGTGTTCGTTGGCGGACGGAATATAAACCTTAGAATTACACACACACCCGGCAAAACGATCCGTTTCTCCTCCCCGTATACTTACTCCCTGGTGATACCCACTAGGCCACTGCAGCCAAAATTAGTACAGGCCAACTGTCATCTCCTAAAGGAACTAACCTTTCAAATAACGCACTACAAATGCATCAAAATTCTAGCCAGGTGTATAGTTCATATACTAATGTATATGTGCCAATTAAACGTATATTTGTTTACGGATTCTTAAAATACCCATGATTGAATATGCGTAAAATGGATATGAGTTGGTATCACTTAAAAGTGACAAATCAATTCTGGGGTTTGGCCTGGCTAGCGAAAGCGGTTTATTTGTGTCTATAGAATTTGTATTCTCAAAGTTATGTCTACCTGTCTTGTCGTCAGTAGGTTTAGAATCATATGTTGCAAAATGTGCATGTTAATGGCGGAATAGTGACTTTATTGACTACAATTTCTAAAATACTTTATCCTAAATGTACGACTAACTTTTTTAGTTTAAATATTTCATCCTTTCACACACGCGATAAAATTAAACTTGTGTTCCAAACATCAATACAAAGTTAAGGTCCAATAAGCACTCCAATTGATGTAAAGTTTCAAGGCAAACATACATTGTTAATTAGTTTAAACAATAGTTGATGAAACAGCACGCATTATTCAAATGTAATTTCCGAAGAGATATAAATGTCAAATATGAATCTGGTAATATTGTTTACGAGTATGATTATTCCAATAGTGACATTGCTGCACTCATGAATAAATGTAACACGTGATAAACGAACACATTTTACCGCATTTTCTGAAGAAACTAACCCTCGAAATAAAGGCAAAAAAACACTAAAAATACATTTATCAAAACGTCTTCCATTTGTTCAGATCATAGAATAATGTAATGGTTACTTGAAATATCCTTGATCAAATAAATATACGTAAAAATTAATAATGAGTTCGACGCTCCAATTTTTGGATTTGGCCTGTCTGGTTAAAGCCGTTTGTATTGTGTCTATACAGTTTGGATTCTCAAAGCATATAATGTATATATATACCTCGACGTCAATAGGTTTAAAAACGGTGTACGTATGTTGTAAACTGTGGCTGTTTTTGGCGGGTTAGCTATTTTAAGCTACTAATTTCCTATTAATTTCTTCACTAATTTCTTACTAACTTCCTTACTATTTCCAGTAATGAGTCCTTTAATAATTACCTTACCTAACAGTTCATTTTTATTGATTTTCATAATTGATCATGACATATGCGTATCAATTTATCAAATGGATACTATCTGCTCGATTTAAATCCCGAACAATTTGCTGTATATAATTTAAAATATGAATTTATTCACTCAAAGCATTAATTTGCAATAAAGTACATCATGAGATACAAAGGATGTCTTTTTTCTAAAGGATGTATCCATAGCCAGCGAATAGAATTCATTTGAAGTTAATTCAGAAAATATATTCATTCAAAATCAAATATTGGCGAAAGAAATATCAATAGTATTTGATGTATTAAACATAATAGGTCACATTCTCGGTTGGAATAAATATATCTAAGTATACAGAATACAAGCGTCACCATTATTCACGGACTTCCTTAGAAAGATGTTGTTATCTTGGAATTGCATTATAAACATTCCATGGTACGTATAAAGAAGAAGAAGAAGAAGAAGAAGAAGAAGAAGAAGAAGAGGTTAAAACATATATACATGTATCATACTACTACTTTGTATGTTTTGCATCAATTTACAAGTTTATATACACCATGCAAAATGTCACGAACATGTAGAACAGCGTAGGTATTTTGGTTTGCTTGCATCCGTGCATTTCTTTTAAATGTATCATTAAATTTTTCAATACAGTATGTCCGTCCCCACATAATATTTGGTAAATACCATCATGTTCCGTAATGTTCTGGTCGATTAAATTGTTTTTGAGTAGTTATTTCATAATGCATTGGGACATAATATATTATTACAATTAGTGTTATCGTTTTGTTTAATATATGTAGTTAGTATATGAATACAGATAGGCCTAATGCCTTTTATATTAACAAACGGTCTACATATTTGATTATAAAATAACAAACAGATCGACCATAAGGAATATATACATATGCTGGTAAAATGGATGCCAGCAAGCCATTGAATTTTAAATTATAAATATGATGTGTTTTGTATTGTATACTGATAGACCATTTCGTCTTTTGTAGTAATAAAGTTTATTTACTTTACTTTAAAATGACAATGGAAAGGACACTATGGCAAGGGGAATGAGACTTTAATGACAACTGGTCAAATAATACCTATCTTAAAACATTATTAGTATGTTCATTTCTGCGTAAAATTAAACCAATACTGGCAACTGTTGTGCTTATTTGTATGTGGATAATGTTCGCTTTATGAGGCAAAGATTTCGGCATTCAATGAATATATATCCATTGATGATGAGTGATGCTTTAAATATAAAGTAACGCGCGCAGACAAATGGAATGAGTTCAACTCTCTGTTGATTTTAGATGCTGTATTTGTATAATAATACTAACAGCTTGTAAGTCATTTCATTAAAACATACGGACATTTTTTGTTTAATTTTGGTGAATTTTACCGTATGACATTGACCTCTGGCTCCAGGGCTCAGACACAGGATTGGAAATATTCGTTGTCATGTAGACATCCGATGCTTCATATTTGTGTGTTTGTGGTTGACTGTCGTCGTTACGTTTCCTGTTCAATTTTTATATCTACTTTTAAATGTCAACATATTTTAAAAAAAGAACGAACATACCATACCATAACGGGATTGAAAGCGATTTGGATGTCACTGTATGCCATACCCTTAAATACTGAAAACAAATAAGTTGTGGTGATTTTTCCTACTAAAAAATTAATACATGTACAAGTAGATGCTAAATGTCGAACAGTAATTGCAGCCACGCATTTTAAACAAAATAGAAAGTGGAACTTCATAAACATAATATTAATTGCAGTAATGGTACCGAATACGCTTAGTGCAAAATGAGATGCTAAGGGGTTCGAACTGGGCTCTACGCAGCATCAAATTGCACTATTACCCAATTTGTCATTCAAACAGGACGATGTAAATAAAGATATTCTCTCCAACTAACTAGGCATCATTAATGTTATCAGGCATTGCAATTGCCATGACTAAAAAGCGAAACTCAAATACACGCACATATTATAAATGAATACCTGGTCTTGCATGTCTTACACAAACAATTTTGATATTTGTTCTAATGGAAGAACGCACATTTAGGACAAACCATGATTTATAATTTACATAAAATATCGCTTTTAGGAAACGTCATCTACGAATTTGACATATATATATATATATATCATGAAACAGTTTATAAATTTCCTGTTTGATGATTCTTTTTTTTAAAATCTGTAAGTGATATTCATTCTCCCATGACCGAACGTTGTGTGGGCATATAGCGTTAGCAATGTCCGTCCGTCCGAGTGTCCGCCTGTCCGCCTGTCCACCTCCACCCACAGTTTGCAACTGATTGGTTTAAAACTTTACAGGATGCTTACCTAAAACGTCAAGATGTGTATATCGATTCACCGTTAAAATCGACCATGTATTACCAGATTTATGCTTCTTTTTTAGGGTCAAATTTAAGTTTTTCCGCTGATTATGTTCACTTGGGTCATCCCATGCACACATTTCTAGTTTTAGTTTTATTATATGTTTCAGACAACAGTGCTTTATTTAGGTGTCGTTGTCAGCTTTAATTACAATTACTCGTGCTAATGATACACATTTGTCAACAACAGGAATGCCACAAGAGAATCTAAAAAGTATTAAAGTATCAAATGCAGAATTTTAAGTTGAATTAACACCCACACTCGATTTGTTCACGTCATACTATGTTATTATCAGAAACAGCCATGCCACGTTCAATGTGTAAACAACTGAATATTTTATAAGTTTAATTATTATATCAGACACGAGGTATGTTTTATATGTCCCAAACGTAAAACAACTTTATAAGGTTAGGCTTCAGTTAAAGGAACAGAACGCGTATGTTTTATTATGGCGATAAATGGTTATAATTGTAAATAAAATGCTCGCAATCTAAGTGGGTGAGGTCGCTTATGTAAATATTATCCGAATGCTAAGAGTTATATGACACTTAAAATATGATTTTGTTCAAATATTTTTCAAAATAGGTAATATTAAGTATTGTTTTTATGATATACATTTACCGTTTCATGTTAATTATATTTACTATTAATAAATCATAATAAATAGCATATACATAAATACGCAAAAAAAATAAATAATATAAATATTCAAATTATCTCCCTCTAATATATTTACTGAATTCACACAGTATCCCCAAGATTCGGCACCTTTCACTGCCACTGTCTCAATATAGCTGTGTGTGGTTGAATGCTTAAATGTGGCTCACTCATATGAGCTATAATTGTATGTATGTATGTATGCGTCTATATGTTAATTGCGCCTCCAGACAAGTGGGTTATGATGTAGAGATGCAGTTTATCAGCGTGTGTTGCAGCTATCCTTTTAAGGAAGTAAATGCATACGATTGATTTCTGTGTTCTCGTCATAGCTAGGCGCCCTGCCGTAGTTCGTCCGAAGGTTGTCTGTCCTTGGTAGTTCACAAATATTTCTGCCTATATATAATAATATGTATATATATATATATTATATATAGGGAGAAATACAATTCAAACCGTTCAAAAACAAAATTGCATTCATGAAAAGTTAGGAAGAACCACATATTCGAAACAATATTTAATTTAACTTTATACAAATAAACTGCCACGTGTCTCTCTTTTGTCTTTCAATATGTATTGTCAGCAATATACATCATTTTCTGGTGGCGGGGTGATGTGTGATACGTAACAGGTTTGGGGCCGAAATATCTAAAACTTCCCTTCCGCTTTAAACTAAGACCTATGTAAAACACAAAATTGATCCTGTAGTTATGAATAGCATAACAAAAGGATAGGCAACCACAGCGTAAGTGCTTATTGACTTGACAGAAACCAGCGCAACAAGATAATTAATTGTTATGGACGCGACAAGACATGATTAAAATCAACCCTTAAGAGATGCAGGGTCAATTTGTGATTGTGAAATGTTACGTTTGATATTAGACGTTTTAGTTTTGCTTAACATTTTATGGATGAAATAAAAGTGTCTAGGATTGGATCTCTTCCTTTTGGTGTTGTAGACTATGATTTATTTCTAACAATTGATTGATCCTGATTATCTACTTAATCAAAATATTCTGTAAGTCCAATTTTACAAGTGCATTCAAACCTCTCCTCGTGCAATTCTAATAAATTTAATGTGTATGGAGTCAGTGTGAATTTCAAACCTATTTCTAGTAATTTGATTTGTAATTCATTTAATATTAATGATGAAAGGTTCATTATTTGTGTGTCTGTATCTGTATCCATATTGGGTTCTGACGCCTTTCTAAAATATCATTCCTGTTGTAGTTTGCGGGGTAGACATTAGCATGCGTATTGCCATATTCGTTGTGATATTTTAAGTTATAGTAAACATTGTATTTTGGTTTGTTGGTTCACGTGTTTGAATTGTGAGTTGTCTGTTGGCGATATTGTAGTGTTGGTAAAAGTGGTGACGTGTATCAGAATGTTGCGTGTGACGGCTTAACCCTAGAACCTGGTTTAAACCCCCGGCGGCCTTTTTTGCTACTGACCGTTCCAAGGCGGTAGCCCTATTGTCAACCCTTTTTTGTTTGTGATGCCTAAATTGACATTTTGTTCATCTTTAAAGTTGTTCTTTGTTTCTGTGTTTGTTTGTGTTTGACTGTCGTCCTTGAATGCTACTTTTCTTGTTCGATTTTTATATCCATATTTAATGTGTATCGATTTGAGAACTTAATGTTTTTACCGATACATGATTCCTTTCACCCATGTTTCGTAAATATCTTTCCTCTGTCTGTTCTCCGTATATTTTGGCTACGTTCTTCGTTAGTTGGTTAGAAGAAACTGACATCCTTTATAAAAGGTTTTTTGACTCAAATAATTTCAAATTTTAGATTTGAATGATCCCAAAGTTGTAGTGAATTTTCTCCGAAATCTTTGCGCTCTGTTATCCATATCGATTACACACCGTTACATTTGTAACCAGTCAGTTCTGGCTTTTCCAGATTTATTCGTCTTGCACGTAAATCTAGTTATTCAAGCTCGGCTTGAAAGTTGTTCATGATTTTTTTGTCTAGGTTGTGTATGTGGTAATGGTTCATTGTCAGAACAGAATATATATCCTGTTTTGAATAATTATAAGGTATTTTGCCTCTTTATACTGTATTATATATACAACTATATTTACTCTATACAGTTTGACATTTACTCCTAAAGGTTGCTCTTACATATATTAGAAGGACAGTGAGTGCAATGTGTTTCTTATTGCCTTTTCAAAAACAAGTAATTACATTGGTACGGCCTGTTTTGTCTCCACTATAGGTCATACTATACCAATTCATTTTCCATAGCCGTACATTATAGCTCTAAGCTCTGTACTGAGTTCCCTAATATTAGAAGCTATTATTTTGCATTCTTGTTTTGAAAGACCTATCTTAGTTGTATCAAAAAATAAACACAAAGCATACATTGAGTATGTTTTTAAAAAGCTGTTTGAGTCGGATGGTGCTGACCCACCTACTTGCATGTAGAAACATGTGTAAAATGTAAAATATACTTCTTTTTTTGATTATGCAACAAATTATGAAGACATTGCACAAATGTATGATTTAACCTTTATAAGTACTCTTCAAAAGTTGAATTTCAATTTTTTAGCACGATGTTTTGGATTGTTTACCTTGTCAACCAATCAAAGTTAAGAGATTCTGTGTAATAGCTCCGAATTTACCCTTGAACTTTTTCCCTGCCCGCTGATTGATTGGTAATTGGTGTAGTCTAATATAAACATTTGTGACATGCTGTTTGATGACACACTATTTTATTCGAAAAGCCTTGTGTCCTTGCATTGTAGCAATCGATTTGAAGTCCGACGCTCTACCACTGGACCACACACTCCACTTGTGGGAACGTTTGGGATCATCGCGAGAAAAAAGTGGCGATTATTGCATTTATAACTAGACACCTCAAAGGCTAAATGTGATTCTGTTGTAATGTAGTATCTCAAATATAAGGAAGTACACGTGATGCAAATGCCTATTACAAAAACATCGCAATACTACCGCTGGCATTAGAACGTTCCATTTAAATATACAGTTTTAAATTTCAATTTAATATCGAGTTTAAAATAAGCACTTAAAACGAGCATATAATTCAAACGCACTTAAAGTATCACATTTGATGCCCAGACGCTGATTTCCGATATGTCTGTTTGACAACTATTTGCAAACGGACGTGAATTCTAGATTAAACAGGTTACTTCAAATTCCCAATAGCATTTGCTTCCGTTACCTGTTACTTTTAAATAAATTCATATTAAGTGTCGCTAAAACTAAACATAGCGTAGTACTATATTAAGTCGACAAGACATACAACAATACATCATAAGCTCTTAGCGAGCTTTGAACTTATGTTGTATTGTTGTATTTCTTGCTGACTCAAAATAAAGTTTATCTAATGTATCTTGTCTTATCGTATCTATCTTAAAGAGGACGGACATATTTTCTGTAAGGTGTACGCTTTGTTGGGATAACGAAAATTGTCAGGAGTACGATTTGTTGGAGTAGGTTGTATGCTTTCTTGGAGCACGGAAAAAAATAAGAAAGTCTGAACTTGTATGTTATTGCCTACTTCTGTGTTTCTTGACCTATCAGGTTACGTCATTTTCAGATCTTTGTACAGAAGTGTAAATCTTATAAAGGTGCTATTAAAACATACTTTTATAAATAGATAACCTGATTGTAACGAACCAGTTTTAGTGGTCTTATCCCTTGAAAAAAAGATGTCCTCTTTAATAGTTAACTTGCGTTCTATCTTCATAATGTTTTCCTTTTATTAAAAAAACAATAATCACGAATAATGTCCAATCTACGCAATATCAAACCACTTATGGCTATATTCCAGCGAATAATAAGTATATGATTACTTTTTCCAAAATAAAACGAAAAAAAACAAGGCAACATGAAGTTATTAAGACGCATTTAACACAAAATATTACCCTGCTTGCAAAAAATAATGTGTAATTATGAAAGCAGACACATATAGAATTTTATGTTATACAATGAATTACATTAGAAGAAGATAATATGAAGAAATACACAAACATTGTTGCCATGATTCATCTCTTATCTTAAAATCTGCTCCAACAAGCCGTACACTCCTCCAACAAACCGAATATGGCGTACACTGGATGGCCACAGTGATTATTGTTTCTACCGGTATAATGCAGACTATCACGTATTCAATACTACTAACAAAGGATATATGTAAAATCAAAAAGTAATGTGATGCATTAGGACGGAAGTTGGTTTGGAAAGGATGTAATCGAGCGTCAGTTACATGTATATACCTGAGCTTATTAATCATGTCAGCAGTAAATAAACAAGGTTTTGTTCTTTTTGATTGAAAAGGTTGCGACCGTTGGGAAATCATTTCTAAATTTATATTGTGTGGTACGGTTAATGAATATTAACATCCCCCTTCATTGACATATTAAAAAAATGAAACATCTCAGTTTCTCATTTGTTCATTCATTACATTCCGTCCTAATGCATCACATTACTCTTTGATTTTACATATATCTGTTAGTTATTAGTATTATTAGTGGAGCACTGTGGTTTAGTGGCAGAGCGTTGGACTCATGATCCAAAAGTCGTGGGTTCGATTCCCGTCATTGCCATATGCGTTGTGTCCCTGAGCAAGACACTTTATCTGCATTGCTTAGTACTGGTTCTACCCAGGAAGACATCGAGAGTGATTCAAATAAGTTCATAGAGCTTTCGTTACAATCGATGTAAAATAAATAAGTTTAAACTATTAGTATTATTGAATACGTGATAGTCTGTTAAGTATGCTTTATAAATTAGAAATCTGGTAACGAATTTGAAATTCTATACGTCGACCAGGTTTGTCACAATATGCATATGGATTTATGGGTTTTTAGTTTTTATCTCGAGGGCTCATTTCCCCTGATATTGCAGAGCAATTTTCATAGAGTTTTGCATATATAAAGACGCGTATAGATGCATAACTTTGTTTTTTTTATTTCATCAGAAGTATTCAGAAAGTTATGATTTACAAGTTATGTATTTGTTCAGAAGGTCGGTCTTTAATTCAAACGTCTAAAATGCTTTCATACGATCTAGTTAAAAGCCGCGTCACAATCGTGCATTACGAAAAGCTCGAGAGACAACAGATTTACAAGTATGAGTTCGTTCAGATACACGTTATCCTGGGTGCATATACTGGGTCTAGTTGGCAAATACTGGTTCACATCAAGAACCACTAGCCATCAGGGTTGTGGTGACCAGTATACATACGGCACATGGCCGTATTTACGCTAGAGACGATTTAAAGCGTTATTGTTGGGAGCGCGAGCTACGGAGTCCACATGTATACTATTACTAACGTTAATTACGTTTTAAACAGTAAATCTAATACCATATTTAACTATCGAGACGTTTTAAACAATAAATATGATTACATATTTAAAAATCGAGGGAAATGGGAGAATTGCAGTTTGAACAATAAATATAAGTTCATATTTAAATATCAAGTGAGATGCAAGAACTGTGATCCTATATAAATAACATTGATGCACGCCAGAAATGCTTGCGCACGTTTGGTATCTTAACTATCTAATTTCAGCATATTGGTTTTGATCGGGAGAGAATTGGCATAAGAAACTGTAAATTACTGTTAGATGTTCAAATGCATGAGAAAGTTTTGTTATTCTGCTTTGTGGCGGATGAAGAGATCGGTATCATAAAGCGTGAGTATGCAGTAAACATATTACAACATAGAAGCAGGTTTACTATTAATTGTTCTGTTTTGTTTGACTTATGTTCTAAAACAATGAAAACGTATAGCCAAAGTTTTGCATTGTGTATGTTTCGTTTTTTTCTTCAGACACATAACGTACAGAAGATTATATTCTTAGCTAAACCCTAGATAATATTCAATATAACGATGCTACACAAAGTATTTGTATATTTGTATATAATTGTGGATAGTGTATTTTGCAAATAACCATGTTTATGGCTTAGATAGTATATATGTAAAATGTATGTATTGACTCTCGCATTGTATGCAATATATACTGACGGTCTATGAACATGATGAAAACGCACCATTAACTCCATATGTTGATGCTGTTGGAATATTCGATGCAATCAAAGTTTCTGAGAAAATGATTTCATTGTGCGATTGAAATGACGAAAACTGGAATGCATGTGCATTTCATAGCATCATTGTGGAATGTACTATATCCTTATAAGCACGTAAAATATATTACATATCGATTCAATTATATCATATTTTGTCGAAAATGCCCGAAATTCTAAAATTAGCACATTTTTGATGCTTTAAATCAGGCTTTTGATGCCATCCTAGATTGATTTTCTATTTCGTGAGAAACTCAATATGCAAAACATACAGCTCATTTGCAAACATACGTCAGAATATTAAAGGCACACACTTAAATTTCAGTTTCTTTTTGGAAATGGTCGCACTGAACATTTGGATGTGTTGGTACGGAATGAAAGTAGGCAGTATGGCGATATTGTTCTGGCCGCTTTAAATTCATGAATCGTACTAAAATCCAACCAGAAAGATATTAGTTGGATTGAAGTGGGTTTCCATATATTGTGCTGAAGTGAAACACATGCTAAAAGCGGACGAAGATGTGTTCCTGAATATTGTCGGGCTAATAGCGGAGGAAATAACTGATTTATTTGGCAAAATAATTTACATTGTCATACAAGCATTAAAGTTGGCAGAATTATCCTCTAGATTGTCCTGATCATGCTAAGAACCTGAGATACTTCATTTTCACCTTATTTAAAAATGGCCATGCATTTTCAAAACGTCCTACAAAATGGCCTAAAAGTTAAAAAAATGCTACCATATCAAAGTAGTATGCAGAAACTGGTAGTAAAACGTTATTGTATAATGCGTTGTTTATATACTAAAAAAAAATACATATCGTTTAAACAGTTTATTAGTCACACAAAACCTTAACACAGAAAGTGTTGTGTGTGTGTTTTTCCCCATTTATTATCGACATGTTTTGTATTTTCAGAGACACATGAACTCTAATATATTTCAGAAACGTTAATAATCAAAGGGTGATCGACACACAATTAAAAATTTTCTAGGAAACTTAAATAATTTTAAAATAAGACTTCTCAGTTGTACACGTTCTACTGAAACATAAATACACCATTTACTGTCACATGCCGCTTTAAAAGTCACAGCTACCGTCATAGTATAGATTAGTGTGTACAATTTAAGGAACATATTTTATAGGAAACATTTTATTTTGATATGAACATGTATTCATTGTTGCATGGGTAGAGCAAACTTAGCTAAATGTCGAGTGTTCAAGATCAAACCTGTATAATATTATTAGTAACCCGGATATGTTCTGATCATGTTATTAATGTAATTGGTCCCGATCTAAGTATTTTAGAGGTACATAGATAGAAACATGTTCATTTTACGGAGTCTTCTTCACTTTTTAACGTAGGAAATATAGATTTTAGTTTACAAAATGGTTTAACATCAATTTTTTTGTGAAACAATATGCGTGTGTCAGAATTGCGCTTTACGCCGGTAACCTGGTACCATCTATATATACAATTTACATTACGATACGATACGCTCGAGATGTGCTGATCTTTTGTATTACCACTCAAACCTTGTTTTCCGAGCTACAATACACGCTTTAAGGACCTCTTAAAAGTATATTCTTTTTATACAAAGTATACTGCAAACTATGGTTTTGAAATAACGATGTTTCACTCCTTTTTTGTCAAGTTAAACAGTAAATTTAAATCGATGTGCATCATAACCGTTATCATATAATCTAAATGTATACCACATTTAATGTGCTTTTAAATTGTATAATTAATCATGTTATGTGTTGTTTTTTTAAGAGGAAAACTGTGTTTAAGAGCATTAAGGATCTTTATTATAGGTGTGGGGAAACATCAAATACGCATTAATTTTTATTTATTACTAAGTTTTATAGACGCTTAAAACAGGATGGGGCGAGTTTTGGTCAGATTTTAGTCAGATAGTCTATTTTCGATGTAAAATAAATAGCTGCACGCCTTTTTTGATTTCTGTTTTCCTTTAAAATGAATTAGATTTAAAATCATTATGGCAATTATTACTATTGGTTGAGTAATACCTTTTCATCCGATATTTATGACGGGATTTACGTCTTTCGAAAAGTTATGCTCGAGAACAATTTGACAGTATATTTTTGTTTGTTTTCATAAACCATTCCTTCTGTTCTGGTTAAGCAGTTTACTTGTTTTGTTAATGGATTTGAAACTAAAACGAATGAGCCCTAAACCAGTAAAAGACATTCCAAGAGCGGATTGGTATCAGTATGATTCAAAGGGAAATTGGCTGTAATGCAGTATGCAATGTCAGTATCATCTTAAGCCGAGACAATACATACGCAATCAAGAGTGTATATCTGATACTTTAAGAAGTCCCCTCACACCCCACCCCAACCCCCATCACACACACACCTCTAGATGGGTTTCATCATTTTAAGTCACATTATCACAGCGTTATTGCCGTTATTTTAAGAGCAAGCGCACTCTTTGGCAACAATCAACCATTCTATGGATAGGGTCAAGTATGTGGTTGCGTTTCTTAATCCTGTACAAACAGCAGATCTTCCTATATTTGCATTGGCAACATATTCAGTGGTAATTTTTATTATAATGGAATGGTTGCATATCGAAATGGCAGTTTTGAAGGTACTGTGTAATGTACTGAAATACAATAGCTGGATAACTGTCCCCTCTGAAGCTCCTATCGAATCAAATGATACGGACGGATCTTTTATATCTGATTCAAATGTTTCAAATTTTTTTTAAGAGAACCAGATAACTGAATGTGCCTTTTACAAGCTAAAGGTAAATATGTACGCCAACCAACTAACATAACTTCTTTGCATGTTGGTTCAAGACAATAACATAACTACTTTGCATGTTGGAGTCGTACTGTCGGAAATAAAACAAGATCTACGTCGCAATTGACAAATGTTTGAGTGATACTTCGAAAAGTTAAGCAGTAAGGGATACCAGAGGTTCGGGTATTAGGACAGATGGTTCAGATTCAAGCAAAGTGCCGGCTAACCGCCAAAACATTTTACGATTATCTCGAAATAAAACTGAATTGTTTTTGATAATCGCAGTCGTAGGCATGTTTAACTAAG
>JAWPHD010014434.1:0-61362 GCA_037043455.1 Cyrtodaria siliqua
GAATATCATTCCTCTCTTTCCCTCGTCAGCATTCAACTTCCAGCTTAACGACATGCCGTAAGGTGTCGTGGTTTTACTGCAATGCTGTGCTTTTACGCCTACAACAAGATTCCACAAGAAACGGTTAATTTAAATAAAAATGAAAAAGCATTATGAAATAAAAGATGTTATTTCCAAAAGGAAGTCCACATTTAGCACAAATTATGCAGTGTTTGACCAATCTGTAAAAGACTATGTGTAATTCCATCTATTTACCAACATTTCCATATTAGGCCAAACAAATGTGTATTTCCACAGGAAATCAACCGGTTTAAGTATGATCACAATTCTTTTAAGGGGTTTGGCTCCGAAAATTGATCGGTCGGGCTGGCGAAAATACACATGTTTTAGGAGTAGGGGTGGGGATCTTATATTGATACTCACCAAGCGTTGATTCCACCAGAGCGATTAATTGCAATACAAATTCGGTGGGATTGCGATCCTTGACAGCTCCGTCAAAGAAGATGTGTGATTCAAAGTGTCGATGACCCTCACTCTGGGCTAGGTTAATTCCCTGCAGGGACTCTAGTAATTGTCGCATTTCATAGTCTGCCTTTAACAGAAAACAATTATCTTAGAATGTATTCTAAAGTTCTTTAAGAATTTAAGCCATAACACATAAAGGCTTATTTAAAAATTGGATTTTTGACTTAAAATGTCATTAACCTATGCTCTAGTTGTGTTCCCTGTAGAGACCCTTGCAGTAATAATAAACAATCTGCCAGCAGTAATAAAAAACAATCTGTAAAAATAGAAATAAAATCTTGCAGTAATAATGAACAATTTCTTGCAGTTATAATAAACAATCAGTAATAATAAACTGCTTGCAGTAAAAATAATAAATCTCCTCTGTAAAGATTAAAGATTATTTTTCCGTTTAAATAGTAATATAAGACCTAATTAGTACTTCGTTTATTCCCTATAGAGTTTTCAGATAAAATATAAAATAAAACAAGATCGCACGGCAATATATTATTTAACCCTTATATATATAACCTAATTTGATTGACCAGATGCCTTCGGAGAATTACCAAATGAACCAATGATAAGAACCGCGTTATCCGAATCGATCGTTTAAATGTGATTTGTTATACCCTCGAAGAAGTGTATACATTAACTATTTATGTGGAAAGCAGATTATTGATAAAAAAAAACACTCAAATACTTTAACATCAAAGTGTGTGCGTTTCACAGTAGTTTGGCTTAAAGAGACATAGTATGAAGCGTCATTTATGATATTTCGCGGGCAGCCTTTACACAAGCTATGGAAAAATCGCACTTGCGGAAGGCGTAAATCGGAAGCGGTTCAAATTCGCACCTCTCTATACATGGTCGTGCAAATGATGATTTTAGAACGTTTGGCCTTCACCGCAGGATCCTCGTGCTTATCATCATTGTGTTCATTTCTCCGTACTAACATCAGCCAATGCTCCAGAAGAACCGGATTGTACATAGGTGTCCAGAACAACTGAAATTAAATGAATTGAACTGCATTGCATATGATTTTATAGTCACACTAACAGCTAAGGACATGTGGCGACTTGTCCAGCCTCCATTGGTGGAGGAAGAACCGAGGTGCCATTCCAGGAAATGTTCGTGCACGGGCGGGCACCTGGGCAGAACCACCGACGGTTCGTAAGCCAGCTGGATAGGAAATTAAATGAAGCGTGAAATAGTTTCATACGATTACAAATTTTTTAAGTTGTGCATTTTTCTCTAATAAAAGAGACGCAAAAGCATCAACAGCAACTTCTAATTGCAACAATAGTTGTGTTGTGATACATCGGTGTCCAAAAATCTGACATTAAATGAAAAATACTTTTATCCCACGGTTAGAGACGTTCGAAGTGTTGTATTCTCCCAACAGCAACTAAAACAAAAAAACAAAAAATCAACATCAACATCATCTGAAGGTTGTCCATCGTAACTAAGAAAAACTGAAATGGAATTAAAAAAGAAATATTATGCCGTGGTTACAGATGTTTCAGACTGTGCATTCTTCCCTTGAGGAAAAAAAATAATACAACATGTGTATTCCTATTCCTGTGGAATGGCAAATCTGATAATCTGATAAAACAGCAAGAACATGAACACAGGAATACGACAACGGGGGTCTAAACATGATGAATTTAGAAGTTTATATAAAATCTTTATAATGTTGCTGGATTAAACGAATTGCAGACTCAAACAATACCGGATCATATAAATATCACTGTACAAATAGGTGGAAGCGCTATATACAGATGTTCCGGGTTGCGCATATTTTCTCTAAAGAAACAAAAACAAAAACAGAAATATCCATAACACCCTCAGAAGCTAGTTTGAATGGAATTGGGCGTAAAATGCTAAAATTAACCCGGATGCATAACATAGGTTAACAAATATTACTGTACAAAATGATTTTCTATAATGTTTGTCAATTTCGAATCTAACCATGGAGACTAAGAAAGGCCTGATATGTACCCACTGTAAGCGCCATATGCCAACCATCGCATTAGAACCTCCGATTTGAACATGTTACAGAGTATGCAACTAAAATGAACAATTGATAGCTGGATTCCCTAATATTCCTGATCCGTTTTATTGCGATGACACTCGAGTATGAGTAAAGTTTGGTACAGGCCTAGGTTCTTTTAAAATGATAGTATTTTATTTTCCTGATATCTCAAACTTTTAAATACACATGTGGATGTACTTGTTATTAAAAGTCAGTAAACAATAAATACTGAAAAGGGGATCCTTCGGAAGCCACAAACACAAACAAGAGACAAAAGTACTCGGTTTTAATGAGTCTGTTCATGAGAGGTAATGTCAAGTACTACGTTTCCCACGCCTCCTAGTACCGGATTAAGCGGTATTCTACTTTAAAGTAATACAAATGGAAAGATTGGGTTTGGTAATCCCAAACGAACAGTAAGTAATAACACTACTGATTTGTAGTCGGGCGACCTTTAACAGCCGCCCACAACACTAAACAAACGTTAATGTACTATTCAAGTAACCCATTCAACCAAAAACATGCATGGAAAAAGCAGATTACACGGACAAATAGAGGTAAGGTATGTGCCACCACAGCCATAACATGGTGGACAATAGGACTACCGCCTCGGACCGATCAATGTCAAAAATGTAACTGAGGATTTAAACCAGGTTTTACGGTCTACAAAACCTGACTTTTCCCAAAAGGACGGTGACGTTTGATGTTTGTCTGCAATCTTGTCTTGTCGTGCCCTCAATGGTTTGTTCTCTTGATGCTCTGGCTTCTGCCAAGTCATTGAGTACCTCCTTTTCGGCTTTCTTGGCTATTGTGTTTTGTATTTATTTATACACGAGCATCTTTGTGTTTTACTTGTGTTATATTGCCTATTACTGCTGCCTCGTTGGTTAGAGAATAGTTCATGGCGGGAATTTATTTATTTACACTGTCCCGTTTTTTGGGGGGATGAAGTAGGGTAAGTGTAAGGTTTGGTGCACCCTAGAACCTGGTTTAAACTCCCAGCGGCCCTTTTTTCCCACTGACCGTTTAAAGGCGGTAGCCCTATTGTCAACCTTTTTGTGTTTGTGACGTCTTATTTGGCCTTTGAGTCATCTTTAAAGTTGTCCTTTGTTTATGTGTGTGTTTGTGGTTGACTGTCGACCTTGAATTCTACTTTTCCTGTTCGATTGTTATATCTAAGTTTACCCTATTGTCATCCCAGTTAAATGTGACAGCGTAAATAAAGTAATCCCCGTCAAGCTGTATCCTCTAACAAACTAGGCAATAGGAAACACAACGATGATCATGTATATATGAATATAACACAACGATGATCATGTATATATGAATATAACACAACGATGATCATGTATATATGAATGTAACACAACGATGATCATGTATATATGAATGTAACACAACGATGATCATGTATATATGAATGTAACACAACGACGATCATGTATATATGAATGTAACACAACGACGATCATGTATATATGAATGTAACACAACGACGATCATGTATATATGAATGTAACACAACGACGATCATGTATATATGAATGTAACACAACGACGATCATGTATATATGAATGTAACACAACGATGATCATGTATATATGAATGTAACACAACGACGATCATGTATATATGAATATAACACAACGACGATCATGTATATATGAATGTAACACAACGACGATCATGTATATATGAATGTAACACAACGACGATCATGTATATATGAATATAACACAACGACGATCATGTATATATGAATATAACACAACGATGATCATGTATATATGAATGTAACACAACGACGATCATGTATATATGAATGTAACACAACGACGATCATGTATATATGAATATAACACAACGATGATCATGTATATATGAATGTAACACAACGATGATCATGTATATATGAATATAACACAACGATGATCATGTATATATGAAAATACAAACACTAGTCCTGTTACGGCTGGTTCCATTCTGTGAGTGATACAACCAACTGACTTTTGCATATATTCGAATCCATATTAATTACTAATTACTAATTTCGTCTATTTTAGAATATTTAGAATATGTCTTAGTACACCTCTGTATAGTACGTGTGGATGATACTTTATAAAAAAAAAAGTGCGATTCTAAGATCGGCACCAACCTTTACTCTTGCCCGAGTGTCGTCTTAATAAAATGAGAATATGTTCAAAGGCGTATACATATTCATGCAAAACGAAAAGTAGATATAAACTTCGAACAGGAAATCTAACAGAAAAAGTTGAAGTTCTAAGTTTGAAAATGAAGTCATTGGTAACAACCTATTTACATATTGTGTTTTACACTAAATATTTTCTTACATGATATTGGATTTTCATTACGTGTTCCCACCTTAATTCCATTAAACGATGGGAATGCTTATGTCAGCAGGATTTTATAACGGATATTCCGACAATAAAACCCGCTTAAAACGTTTTTTACTGAAAGAAGCGATAACCTGTTTAAAATTACCTATTAAATGTTTTAATTTTAAAATATGCAAACTTTTAAAATTAAGGTTTTATTTCATACCCCAGCCAACCCTGTTTTCTTTTCTTGGAGAAGGGGTTGGATGGGGTATGAAAGATAATACTCGGACCACGTAATGTACGTACTATTTTCCTTCAATTGTTATGGAATATGTTATCCAACAATCATCGTTATTCCTCCTTTTAATACATAGAGAATAATTGTTTATTTTGAGTGAATATAGAATTCATTTTCATCGAGAAGTGAGAAAACTTATATTTTCACAAGTGCTTTAGCACGAGTGAAAATATAAGTCTTCTCACTTCGAGATGAAAATAAATCCTATATTCACGACAAACCAAAAAATATTCTATTTATTATATACTTTTTATCATGCAACACTACCAAATTGTTTCAAACAGAAGATACGTTTTGTTCTGACAGTTCCGCTTTAACTTATTCGCGGATAAATATAGTAACGCCAGCGCGTGAGGTGATTTACATATACATATTGCGCATAGAATACAGTTCTAAACTTTGACACGAATTATGACTGTTAATCAAATGCAGAAAAAAGTAGTTTCAGTTTTTCCGGCAGTAAGAATATTCTTTTATTCTCAATGTGAAAATATAAACAATGAGAATATAAGGTTTGTTCTAACCATACAATCCACTATTTCACTGGGAAGTATATAATAAATGCATTGTTTTGTTGATACCTACCTTGGATTGTTAAGAATTCATCAGAAATATTTCAAATAACAGTTTTCTCCTTAAAACAAAACGTTCATAAAGAAAGTTTTAAATGAAATTACGAACATTTATTTACGATATATTACACAAAGTAACATACTTGCCCCTCCTTCTGCATGATAATGGACTGACTTCTGCGTTATATTACACATTATACGTTATAACAGTTTTCTCCTTAAAACAAAACGTTCTTAAAGAAAACATTTAAATGAAATTACGAACATTTATTTACGATATATTACACAAAGTAACATACCTGCCCCTCCTTCTGCATGATAATGGACTGACTTCTGCGTTATATTACACATTATACGTTATAACAGTTTTCTCCTTAAAACAAAACGTTCTTAAAGAAAACTTTTAAATGAAAATACGAACATTTATTTACGATATATTACACAAAGTAACATACCTGCCCCTCCTTCTGCATGATAATGGACTGACTTCTGCGTTATATTACACATTATACGTTATAACAGTTTTCGCCCTAAAACAAAACGTTCTTAAAGAAAACTTTTAAAGGAAAATACGAACATTTATTTACGATCGCAATGACACCATTCGATAACACAATCGTTAACGTTTCAAGCCTGCTCCCCCCGCCCCACCCCCACACCCCTCCCCCCACACCTCCCACTCCCTTTCTGCATTATAATGGACTGACTTCCTAACAGTAGCCATCCTACGCTATATTACACAAAGTTACATACCTGCCTCTCATTCTGAATGATAACGGACTGACTTCTAAACAGCAACTATCCTGTGTTATATTACACAAAGTTACATACCTGCCCTCCTTCTGAATGATAATGGAATGACTTCTAAACAGCAACTATCCTGCGTTATCTTACACAAATTAACATACCTGCCCCTCATTCTGAATGATAATGGACTGACTTCTAAACAGCAACTATCCTGCGTTATATTACACAAAGTTACATTCCTGCCCCTCCTTCTGAATGATAATGGACTGACTTATAAACAGCAACTATCCTGCGTTATATTACACAAAGTTAAATACCTGCCCCTCCTTCTAAATGATAATGGACTGACTTCTAAACAGCAACTATCCTGCGCTATATTACACAAAGTTACATACCTGCCCCTCCTTCTGAATGATAATGGACTGACTTCTAAACAGCGACTATCCTGCGTTATATTACACAAAGTTACATACTTGCCCCTCATTCTGAATGCTAATGGACTGACTTCTAAACAGCAACTATCCTGTTACTTCTAAACAGCAACCATCCTGCGTTATATTACACAAAGTAGCATACCTGTCCCTCCTTCTGCATGACAATGGACTGACTTCTAAACAGCAGCCATCCTGTGGACATACCCTGAGCCAGCACCAGACACGCTACCGCTGCCCACAAGAGTACGTCATTGTCATTGGTGCACTTGCTACAATTCACTAAACAGAAATACAGAAAACAAGGGTTATATTGGGACATACCATGGGCCAGCACGGAACACACTACCGCTGCCACCAATAGTTCCACATTGTAACTGATTCACATGTCATCTTCCATTGAACAGAAATACAGAAGACAAAGATAATATTGGGACATAACATAGGCCAGCACCAGATACACTGCCACTAGATGTCCTAGAGTGTCATTGATACACATGTCATACAGAATACAACGGTTATATTGGGACAAAACATAGAACAACACCAGATACACTACCGCTGCCACCAATAGTCCTAGATTGTCATTGATACACATGTCATCTTTCATTGAACAGAAATACAGAATACACCGGTTATATTGGGACAAAACATAGAACAACACCAGACACACTACCGCTGCCACCAATAGTCCTACATTGTCACTGGTACCCGTGCCATCTTCGAATGAATAAAAATATGGAATACAAAGTTTATATTGGGACATTGCTCATTGAGCAAGCACCAGATACACTACTCTGCCTTCAAGAAGTATGCACTTGTCATCTTCCGCTTAACAGAAATACAGAAAACAACGTTATATTGGGACATAGCTCATTGAGAAAGCACCAGACACACTAAGCTGCCTTCAAGAAGTATGCACTTGTCATCCGCCGCTTAACAGAAATACAGAAAACAACGTTTATTTTGGGACATTGCTCATTAAGAAAGCCCCAGACACACTAAGCTGCCTTCAAGAAGTATGAACTTGTCATCTTCCGCTTAACACAAATACAGAAAACAACGTTTATAATTGGACATAGCTCATTGAGAAAGCACCAAACACACTACGCTGCCTTCAAGAAGTATGCACTTGTCATCTTCCGCTTAACAGAAATACAGGAAACAACGTTTATATTTGGACATAGCTCATTTAGAAAGCACCAGACACACTAAGCTGCCTTCAAGAAGTATGCACTTGTCATCTTCCGCTTAACAGAAATACAGAAAACAACGTTTATTTTGGGACATTGCTCATTGAGAAAGCACCAAACACACTACGCTGCCTTCAAGAAATATGCACTTGTCATCTTCCGCTTAACAGAAATACAGAATACAACGTTTATATTGGGACATTGCTCATTGCGAAAGCACCAGACACACTACTGCTGCCTTCAAGACATATGCACTTGTCATCTTCCGCTTAACAGAAATACAGAAAACAACGTTTATCTTGGGACATAGCTCATTGAGAAAGCACCAGACACACTACGCTGCCTTCAAGAAGTATGCACTTGTCATCTTCCGCTTAACTGAAATACAGAAAACAACGTTTATATTTGGCCACAGCTCATTTATAAAGCACCAGACACACTACGCGGCAATCAAGAAGGATGCACTTGTCATCTTCCGCTTAACAGAAATACAGAAAACAACGTTTATATTGGGACATTGCTCATTGAGAAAGCACCAGACACACTACCGCTGCCTTTAAGAAATATGCACTTGTCATCTTCCGCTTAACAGAAATACAGAAAACAACGTTTATATTGGGACATAGCTCAGAGAGAAAGCACCAGACACATTACGCTGCCTTCAAGAAGTATGCACTTGTCTTCTTCCGCTTAACAGAAATACAGAAAACAACGTTTATATTTGGACATAGCTCATCGAGAAAGCACCAGACACACTAAGCTGCCTTCAAGAAGTATGCACTTGTCATCTTCCGCTTAACAGAAATACAGAAAACAACGTTTATATTTGGACATAGCTCATTGAGAAAGCACCAGACACACTACGCTGCCTTCAAGAAGTATGCACTTGTCATCTTCCGCTTAACAGAAATACAGAAAACGACGTTATATTTGGACAGTTCATTGAGAAAGCACCAGACACACTAAGCTGCCTTCAAGAAGTATGCACTTGTCATCTTCCGCTTAACAGAAATACAGAAAACAACGTTTATATTTGGACATTGCTTATTGAGAAAGCACCAGACACACTACGCTGCCTTCAAGAAATATGCACTTGTCATCTTCCGCTTAACAGAAATACAGAAAACAACGTTTATATAGGGACATTGCTCATTGAGAAAGCACCAGACACACTACCGCTGCCTTCAAGAAATATGCACTTGTCATCTTCCGCTTAACAGAAATACAGAAAACAATGTTTTTATTGGGACATAGCTCATTGAGAAAGCACCAGACAAACTAAGCTGCCTTCAAGAAGTATGCACTTGTCATCTTCCGCTTAACAGAAATACAGAAAACAACGTTTATTTTGGGACATTGCTCATTAAGAAAGCACCCGACACACTAATCTGCCTTCAAGAAGTATGAACTTGTCATCTTCCGCTTAACACAAATACAGAAAACAACGTTTATATTGGGACATTGCTCATTGAGAAAGCACCAGACACACTACGCTGCCTTCAAGAAGTATGCACTTGTCATTTTCCGCTTAACAGAAATACAGAAAACAACGTTTATATTTGGACATAGCTCATTGAGAAAGCATCAGACACACTAAGCTGCCTTCAAGAAGTATGCACTTGTCATCTTCCGCTTAACAGAAATACAGAAAACAACGTTTATTTTGGGATATTGCTCATTGAGAAAGCACCAAACACACTACGCTGCCTTCAAGAAATATGCACTTGTCATCTTCCGCTTAACAGAAATACAGAATACAACGTTTATATTGGGACATTGCTCATTGTGAAAGCACCAGACACACTACTGCTGCCTTCAAGAAATATGCACTTGTCATCTTCCGCTTAACAGAAATACAGAAAACAACGTTTATCTTGGGACATAGCTTATTGAGAAAGCACCAGACACGCTACGCTGCCTTCAAGAAGTATGCACTTGTCATCTTCCGCTTAACAGAAATACAGAAAACAACGTTTATATTAGCTCATTGAGAAAGCACCACACACTACGCTGCCTTCAAGAAGTATGCACTTGTCATTTTCCGCTTAACTGAAATACAGAAAACAACGTTTATATTTGGCCACAGCTCATTGAGAAAGCACCAGACACACTACGCGGCAATCAAGAAGTATGCACTTGTCATCTTACGCTTAACAGTAATACAGAAAACAACGTTTATATTGGGACATTGCTCATTGAGAAAGCACCAGACACACTACCGCTGCCTTTAAGAAATATGCACTTGTCATCTTCCGCTTAACAGAAATACAGAAAACAACGTTTATATTGGGACATAGCTCAGTGAGAAAGCACCAGACACACTACGCTGCCTTCAAGAAGTATGCACTTGTCATCTTCCGCTTAACTGAAATACAGAAAACAACGTTTATATTTGGCCACAGCTCATTGATAAAGCACCAGACACACTACGCGGCAATCAAGAAGGATGCACTTGTCATCTTCCGCTTAACAGAAATACAGAAAACAACGTTTATATTGGGACATTGCTCATTGAGAAAGCACCAGACACACTACCGCTGCCTTTAAGAAATATGCACTTGTCATCTTCCGCTTAACAGAAATACCGAAAACAACGTTTATATTGGGACATAGCTCAGTGAGAAAGCACCAGACACACTACGCTGCCTTCAAGAAGTATGCACTTGTATTCTTCCGCTTAACAGAAATACAGAAAACAACGTTTATATTTGGACATAGCTCATCGAGAAAGCACCAGACACACTAAGCTGCCTTCAAGAAGTATGCACTTGTCATCTTCCGCTTAACAGAAATACAGAAAACAACGTTAATATTTGGACATAGCTCATTGAGAAAGCACCAGACACACTACGCTGCCTTCAAGAAGTATGCACTTGTCATCTTCCGCTTAACAGAAATACAGAAAACAACGTTTATATTTGGACATAGCTCATTGAGAAAACACCAGACACACTACGCTGCCTTCAAGAAGTATGCACTTGTCATCTTCCGCTTAACAGAAATACAAAAAACAACGTTATATTTGGACAGTTCATTGAGAAAGCACCAGACACACTAAGCTGCCTTCAAGAAGTATGCACTTGTCATCTTCCGCTTAATAGAAATACAGAAAACAACGTTTATATTTGGACATTGCTCATTGAGAAAGCACCAGACACACTACGCTGCCTTCAAGAAATATGCACTTGTCATCTTCCGCTTAACAGAAATACAGAAAACAACGTTTTTATTGGGACATAGCTCATTGAGAAAGCACCAGACACACTACGCTGCCTTCAAGAATGTGCACTTGTCATCTTCCGCCTAACAGAAATACAGAAAACAACGTTTATATTTGGACATAGCTCATTGAGAAAGCACCAGACACACTACGCTGCCTTCAAGAAATATGCACTTGTCATCTTCCGCTTAACAGAAATACAGAAAACAACGTATTTATTGGGACATTGCTCATTGAGAAAGCACCAGACACACTACCGCTGCCTTCAAGAAATATGCACTTGTCATCTTCCGCTTAACAGAAATAAAGAAAACAACGTTTATATTGGGACATAGCTCATTGAGAAAGTACCAGACACACTACGCTGCCTTCAAGAAGTATGCACTTGTCATCTTCCGCTTAACAGAAATACAGAAAAAAACAATTATATTTGGACATAGCTCATTGAGAAAGCAACAGACACACTACGCTGCCTTCAAGAAATATGTACTTGTCATCTTCCGCTTAACAGAAATACAGAAAACAACGTTTATATTTGGACATAGCTCATTGAGAAAGCACCAGACACACTACGCTGCCGTCAAGAAGTATGCACTTGTCATCTTCCGCTTAACACAAAAACACAAAACAAAGTTTATATTTGGACATAGCATGAGCCAGCATAAGACACACTACCGCTGCACCCAAATAGTTCTACATTGTCCCTTGCACACATGCCACCTTCCACTGACAATAAATACAGAAAACAAAGTTTATATTGGGACATTGTATGAGAAAACACCAGACACACTAAGCTGCCACCAATAGTCATACATTGTCACTGGTACCCATGCCATCTTCGACTGAACAAAAATACAGAAAACTAAGTTTATATTGAGACATAACATGAGAAAACACCAGACACGCTACCGCTGCCACCAGTAGTCATACATTGTCATAATCACTTTCATACAATCTACAAATGTATCAAGAGAGAGTATCACTCTGTCATTTTGCAACGTACTGCATGTTTAGTGGTTGACCCATTTACAGTTCGCAACTATGCTTTCCTCTTTGATTGCGCAATGACCGGACAGACTGTGGACCCTATGATGATCCGTATAGGACGGTAGCGTTTGATGTTTCTCTAAGTCTTAGTTTGTAATGATGTTATAGTCTTCAATGATCGAAATCAAGATATTACAAGTAAACTTCTTCAGCCGGGTTTTCGTTATCACAAACTACGTAGATTTTTTTCAAAATTCTTCCGCCGCAACAAAACATACTGGAGAAGTACAGAACCAACCTTAAAACAAACTCTTCTGCGACTAGGAATATCACAACCCTTATTTTATGGAGATTTGGTCTATAAACTTCGTAAATTAAATGGATCTGACAGATTTCCTGTCCCCTTTACAAAATTAATCAGGAAGTTCGTCAGAAAAGGGTACGACCCTTTAGTATTATAACGCATTGCGTGTTAAGATATTGACCCCTCCACAGTCAGTCACTACGCTTCATTTTCCCTTGTGCGATGACTGGACAACCTCTTGGGACTCTATGACTGCACCTACTGAAACCCCGACTAAAGGAGGTAGGTGCATGAGCTTTTCGGGTTTTCTGGTCGTACCCTAGATTGGTTTTCTCTTTGGTTGCTACTGCTGTGGTTGTTCAGTGCAATTCTGGATACATCCTGAGATGTTTCTTATTTTGTATTTTATATAGCTTTACAACAACATCTTAGAGTTTCTTTTGTTATTTTCTCTGGATGTGGACTTGATTGTTGATTGTTAGAGGATAATAGCGAGGATTGTGTACACATAAAATCGATTCAAGCTAACCTGTAGGACTTAATGTCTACAATATTGTGTTATTTAACAATTGGTGTTTTTAATTGGCAATGTGGCTTTGGATTGAAACTGTTGGGTGGTCACTTGATATGAATACTTCGCACGATTAGTGGACAAATGAACAAACGATGTGAACAACAAGACACAAACAAGAGGTTACGTGTTTTGGTGACAATGGTGTCTATATTAAACTATAAAGAAACCAACCCTCCAAATAACGGCAAAATTACACTAAAAAAAGGTTTATCAAATCTCTAGCCAGGTGTCAGGTAATATATTAAAGTATATGTACTGATTAAAAATATATGTCACAGACTCTTAAAATATCCATAACTGAATATGCGTAAAATTAATTATGAGTTGTAACTCTTAATTCGACGCTCCACTGTTGGGGTTTAGCCTGGCTATTTGAATTCCCAAAATAGTTAAATTATATATTTACCTCGTCGTCAGTAGATTTAGAAACATATGTTTTAAAATTTGGTTGTTGTTCGCGGGATATCTACTTAGTCTATATTTTGCGCTTATTGATTTTCTTCACATTTCTTCAACTATCATGAGAGAGTTATGGTATCATACGTATTGACAAAAGAACCTACCATCCATTAATAGTGTATTACAACTCCCCGGAACTGTCAGTAACACCATGGCCAGGGGCGTGGCTATGAACAAAGGAACTGCCAGTGCCCATCTTTGCATGCACGTAGTGCAAGCTAAGTAACCAATGAAATAACCTGGAATATACAATGCATATCATTAAAGGCACAAACTGCAATATTGTCACTTGTGTTTCACATTTCCAAGCTCAAAGGCAAAACCAACGTGTATATAATGTAAAGAAGGCGAGGGTCGTGGCTACGAACAGAGGAACTGCCAGTGCCCACCTTTGCATGCACGTAGTGCAAGCTAAGTAACCAATGAAATAACCTGGAATATACAATACATATCATTAAAGGGACACACTGAAATATTGTCACTTGTGTTTCACATTTCCAAGCTCAAAAACAAACCCAACGTGTATATAATGTAAAGAAGGCGAGACGCTACGAACAGAGGAACCGCCAGTGCCCTTGCATGCACGTAGTGCAAGCTAAGCAGCCAATGAAATAACCTGAAATATTTAATGCATATCATTAAAGGGACACATTGCAATATTGTCAGTTGTGTTTCATATTTCCAAGCTCAAACCAAAACAAACGTGCTTATCTATAATGCACACATGTTGTTTTTTTCTAAAGTCGCCATTAAACTATTAAACAATTAAACAAACTAAAAATAAAATTGAGTGTTAGCATATAAATTAATCTATACTATTTGTAGAATGTCAAAAAGCACAATGATTACAGACCGGCTAGCAAATTAAACATTAAAGGAACACAAGGCAATCTTGAAGTTGTTATCAAGCATTCAATTTGCGTCTCGATTTATTAAGCCAGTATTATTTTGACAAATCTGCTTGCATAAAATTAAATACAATTTTTGAGCTTTTATTTGTTCGTCTTATTTTACCATATGTTTACATATATTAGTGGTGCAATATAATAAACAGTCAGTAATATTCAAAAACAATTTACTTTATACTATTCGTATTGTTAATATTACTGACAGAACAAATTAGTTATGTACAAAAAAGGGACGCCGCACGTTCACAAAATCAAGATTGCCGTGTGTCCCTTTAATACTTTAGTGTGAAGAGATTATTGTTTGAAATAATTTCTTGTGTTAAAATAATATTACCACTTAATAAAAATCATAAACTGTACATACCCAGCATGCTGCTAATCAAATTCGCAACAAAATTATACATCTCGGACCGTTCGACGCTGGACCAGTCCCAACCGTCTTTAAAATCAGTCATAGATACTTCATATTTTTTATCCTCGAACAGAATAAAATAAAATATTGCGATGGAAATTCCAAATGTGAACACTGCTTTGAGAAATGACATATAAATTGTTAATTTCCACGTGGACCGTTCTGTGTAAGAGATGACGTCATCAACTGGCGGCGGGACTGCCATGGACATGGGGGGCGTGTCCCCTAACTGGATGTTCACGGGACCTAGTTCATTTTGCACCTAAAAAAACACAAGTAGATACTCATAAGTGTTTATATTATAAAAAACAGATATACAAGTCGAACCGGAAATGTAGGATTCAAGGACCACAGTCAACAAAAATACGCATAGAAACAAAAGAAACAAAGACGAACTGAAAATGTAGCATTGAAGTACTGCAGTCAACTAAAACACGCATAGAAACACATGAAACACATTCGAACCGGAAATGTAGCATTTTAGGACCACAGTCGACCAAACCACGCATAGAAACAAATGAAACAAAGTCGAACCGGATGTGTAGCATTGAAGGTCCGCAGTCAACTAAAACACGCATAGAAACAAATGAAACAAAGTCAAACAGGAAATATAGCATTTTAGATTCACAGCCATACAAATCACGCATAGAAACAAATGAAACAAAGTCGAGCCGCAAGTGTAGCATTGAAGGACCACAGTCAACCAAACAAACGCATAGAAACAAATGAAACAAAATCGAACCGGACATGTAGCATTGAATGACCGCAGTCGACTAAATCACTCATAGAAACAAATGAAACAAAGACGAACTGGAAATGTAGCCAAAAACACGCTTAAAAATCAAGATTAAGTGAGACCGGTATCTATTATACGAGTTATATACGTCAGAATCGTGGCTCTTATGGTAGTATATGCATACCATAGATCATGCTCTCGTGTGACCGCGTCCTTAGCCCCGCCCAACACACACACGTGACTATTACCGGTTATCATGTAATACTGTTTTGCTTGAGTTTCACCAGTTGGGCGGGGTTAAGTTTCCAAATACGGAACGAGATCACACGAGACCGACTAATGTAAATACCAAAATGACTGGAAATATCGAGTGGTTTATAAAAACATAAAAGATCGGCATGCTATTCTTCTCTTTGGTGAGTTTTATGCATGCATGCGTGGTAATTAAGGTGTGTTCTATTGAAATACGGCAGTTGTTTATGCAGGCATTGCGCGATGTCTTCAGAAAAATGCGTATGGGAGTCGGTTCGGGGTCTTACCTATCACACTAACCCAAGGTATTATGGATCTAGGGTAGGTACAAACTGTAATTAGAGCCATGATTCAAACGTCCATTAGGCGAGTGTGTTGTTTCTAATTCAATTCATCGCTCCGCCGCACGTCTAGCAAAAACTCCGTTAGAAACTTTAAATAGTTAGCATTTTATTTTAGAATTATTTTTTTCAAAGGCACAAAAAATAAGTTAGTTAGTGCACATGCAATGAAAGCTTGACAATTCTAAACTGAATAATTGTTAACAATTCGAGTGCAATTAACATTATTGTGCATGTATAACCGGTAAAGATTACATCACTTCCGGTTTGAAAAAATGTATTATTACCCCACTTCGGCTCTGATAATTCATACTTCCGCTTCCGCTTGCGCCTGTGCTTTGAGATGCACTCTGATATCCGGGATCATCCAGGACTTCAGCTTTATTCATTGTTAAAGTTTCTTCAGAGTTGCTTGTTTGTAAAAGAAACTTTTGAACAGAAGGCGTCCATGCTATCGACAAACACACCACGGCCACAGGAGCCACCCATATATCACTGGATTCCATATCCTTCAACAAATATGCTGTTATGCCCACACCGGCTAGCTCAAGTAGGAGCGCCATTCCAAATAAAGCTTTCCACGAGTGGGCCTGAGGCAGCTTTCTTATGCAGCGTATTAGGTTGACAATAATGGGGAACAGGAACACGCAGTTCATAAGTAGGATCGCGTGTTGAGGCTTATTCAATCCGGGCACTTTGAATATAAACAGACATAGTCCTGCAGATTCGATCAAGCTCACAAAGAATCCCTGAAATGAACAAAATGTACAATCATTTATTCAGTATTGCATAAAGTCGCTAGTTCATATTTGTTAAAAAAAAAAAAATAAGAACCCAATATTACAGGTTAATGTATTTGCATTGAGGAATATTACTTGGAATGAATTCTTTTGGCGGAGGTGACGAGCTTACAAGTGTACAAACTTGACCCCAGAAATAGTAAATTAAGATTTACGTTATATTCAACATTCTTTAAATAACGCCATACCTGAATATATTGTGTAAGACAAATATATATGTTGTAACATAACTATGTATGTATGACTTAAATATATAGATTTACAGCACAAAATATGTATGTACGATTTAAATTTGTATGTACAATTTAAATATATACGACACAAAATGTGTATGTACGATTTAAATTTGTATGTAAATTTAAGAATATATACGACACAAAATATATATGTGCGATTTAAATGTGTATGTAAAATTTAAAATATATATGACTGACACAAAATATTTATGTACGATTTAACTTTGTATGTAAAATTTAAAATTTATACGACACAAAATATCTATGTACGATTTAAATTTGTATGTAGAATTTATACGACACAAAATATCTATGTACGATTTAAATTTGTATGTAAAATTTATACGACACAAAATATCTATGTACGATTTAAATGTAAACGACATTACACAATAAACACACCTTGTATACGATTGCCATACTAATATTTAAAACTCCTCACATATCTATACGTGACTTACTGCGACCATTGATGTTCGTCGTGGCCATGGGATATCTCGTCTAAATCCTCCACCGAAAATCCCCCTGAAGAAGTTTATAACATGTGGTACCAGCGCTATTACTAACAACATGGCAAATAGTTGGCATTTCAATACTTTTTCACTTTCACTTTCATTATTCATGTTAATAGTTGATTTTTCACTTGCATTACATTCATTACTTTCACTACTAACATTACGTCTGTTCATACGTTCTGATAACGCTATAATCGAAATCTTGCTGTCAGTCACGAAAGCAAGCAGGAGTCCGCCAAGGAGGCCCGTTGACACCCATTTTGTTATGACAACTCCTAGAGAAGGACGATGCTGATAGTTATTTGAGCTGGACAAGGCATCTGCAATTTTTGTTGTTTTCTCTACTGTGAGTTTTGATACAGTTTGTTGCCTTGGTTCGTAAGAATGTTGGTCACGGGCTGCAAAACAAGTAAATATATGTGTAATAATCAAAAATAATAACAATTTAAATTACATATAGTATAAACAAATAAATAAAAAAGTGTAAATGATTTTACTATAAAATGTAATATGACTTGAATTATTAAGTTTGTAGTCTTGATCACCTTCGACGCTTGATTGTAAATACAAACGTCTTGACCGTTTATGCAGAAACAAATTTGAAACCGGAAGCACGTGACCGTATCTATTGTTTTATTATTAAAGTATTTCTGACGATCCGCAATTAGTTCGTCGATATAAGATGAAGTTTCCCTCTTTGTTTATTTATAAATTCATAGTCTTTCTGCCTTTCTGTATATCTTGGATAGCTGGTGTTTCTGTCTCTGCCAATCATAAACGATACCAGAATCTCGGCAAAAGTCAAAGTTTAGGAGAACTATTCTAGACGTTTGTATTGAAAACAAGCAAGCGTCGCAAATGGTCAAGACTATTAAGTTTGGAATAATTAGCATATATATATATATATCCACACGTACAGATACAGAACGGGTGTAACCTTTCTTTTGACATCACAATCAATTGACGTGTGTACATGTACGTTTATTGCCAAAATCTCGTCATGTAACCGTTTGAATTCTTTATGCCATTAGATACGTACGCATGAAAAATGCCCTGTTTTAATGGGATGACAGTAGGGTAAGTGTGAGGTTTGGTGCACCCTAGAACCGGTTTAAACCCCCAGTGGCCTTTGTTGCCACTAACCATTCCAAGGCGGTAGCCCTATTGTCAACCCTTTTGTGTTTGTGATGTCGTTTGCATTTTTTATTACTTTTGCCTTCTCGTTTGTCTGTTTGCGCGTTTGTTTTTGTGTTTTGTGGTAGACTGTCGTCCTTGAATGGTGCTTTCCCTGTCCGATATTTTTATCTTTCTTTGCTCTGTCAACCTCAAGAAGGCACTTTCTTACAGACATATATCCGGCAATTAAGTACGTAGCATGTAAAAGGTACGGAACATGCAACCGACCGTCATGGACATAGAACATCATGTAAAAGGTATGGAACATGCAGCCGAACTCCATCGACATAGAACATCATGTAAAAGGTACGAAAAATGCAACCAAACGCCATCGACATAGAGCATCATGTAAAATGTACGGATTATGAAGCCGACCGCCATCGACGTAGAACATCGTGTAAACGGTACGGAACATGCAACTGACAGTCATCGACAAAGAACATCATGTAAAATATACGAAACATGCAACTGACAGTCATCGACAAAGAACATCATGTAAAATGTACCGAGCATGCAACCGATCGTCATCGACATAGAACATCATGTAAACGGTACGGAACATGTAACCAAACACCATCGACATAGAACATCATGTAAACTATACGAAACATGCAACTGACAGTCATCGACAAAAAACATCATGTAAAATGTACCGAGCATGCAACCGACTGTCATCGACATAGAACATCGTGTAAACGGTACGGAACATGTAACCAAACACCATCGACATAGAACATCATGTAAACGGTACGGAACATGTAACCAAACACCATCGACATAGAATATCATGTAAAATGTGCAGTTTAAACAGTAAATATAGGATCGGGCCACAAGTTCTCACAACATTGGTAAACATCTCATAAGGACTGTATTAGAAAGTGAGGGGAAATGAGGTCTAAACATTCGGAAAGTGTGAATATGATCAGAATGAGTCTATGGAAAAAATGCCTACTATAAACAGTAGTGTGTTGTGTAAATAGAGGATATTTGTTGTTTTGGAGTGAATAACATATTTAATTTCATCGAGAAGTGAGAAAATTTATATTTTCACGAATGCGAAGCATGAGTGAAAATATAAAAGTTTTCTAACTTCGAGATGAAATAAAATATGTTATTCACGACAAAACAACAAATTTTCTTTTTACTTTATGATTTTACAAACAATTATTTAAGCAATTTCAGTAACAAAACCGTTTTACACACCTGGCTACACGCCCTGTTCAAGATGACGTAACGAAACATTACCTGACGTCACTTTCTTTTGAAACCGTTAACGTCATAGATAGAAAGTAATTAAATAAACAGTGGATTTAACAGTATAACAGTTGGAATATATGTTAGATTTGTTACTGTGCATTTGTATTGGTTGTACATTAAAAAAGTAGTCCCGGCAGCTACTGTGGAAATAAAACTCTAGATTCCACAGTGTGGAATAACACTTTTATTTCACTGATAAAATACAGTATTTCATTGCTTATCATAAAATAAATATGCATACATGATGCCGATGAGGCGGTCGAGGACACAGTTGATATCAAAGAGTCCCCGTCCATTTCTGTGAGTAGCTGCGTATACGTGGGTTGTAACTAGTTCAGTTCTCGACCAACTTCCTCACACTAGATATGCATGTGTTTGTATACCGCGCATGTGCATACCGCGCATGTGTTTGTTTACCTGAAAAACAAGGAAAATTCATAATTTCCGCATGACATCATCACACTTTTTTGACCAATCAATGATCACTAAAGAGACACAGCTCCGGCAATCGTGAAAATCGGTCGGGATATGCTTCGAAAAAGTGAACGAGATGTTGCGAATGACAGCTCCGCATTTGAGTAGATGATTGATTTGGCGTTAAATCTCAAAATGACTTAAGCATTTCTAGCGATCATATTATTAATTAACACAAAACATGCATTGTTCATCTGATAATGAAGTGATGGTTGACGTTTGTAATAAACAACAGAGTGTAGGAATACATCACGCGTATGGTGGCTCATTTCCCGCCGGTCACAACAGACCGGAACATAAAACCGCCGGTCACAACAGACCGGAACATAAAACAGTAGTCACAACAGACCGGAACATAAAACAGTAGACGCATCACCGGTCACAACAGACCGGAACATAAAACAGTAGACGCATCAGGGCAGGGATCGAATTTAAGGATTATTGGTGCGCCATTTTTAAACAAAATTAAAAAGTGGATGTGGTATGGTCAAGTAAAATGTTCAACTATGTATGGTTGACATTGCTCATGCCTAAAATATACATTTGTTTAACATTTCACTTGACCATATCCCATCCATTTAGGATCTATTTTTTTAAGACGGTGGACCAATAGTCCTTAACACAGAAATAAAATGCATTTGAACAATTTTGGAAATAAATATCAATCCTGACGTACTCCCTTTAATAAACATGAACATTTCAACTCAGTTTATACAAATATCAACAACTATATCAATAACTGATTAAAATATGCTTTGATACTAAACGCGATATTTATTTGTGGATACACTGTCATTGATACTCGAGGGATAACATAAGTATACATGCCCTGATTAGTGACATCGTGTTATTAGGTGTTGTTATATAGCTTATATATACATGGGCTGATACATGATTTGTGAATTGAGATTAGGGGGAGCGAAAGTTTAAAAACAAAATCATGTTAACATTAAAAAAAAAAGAACAACGCAACTGTTTTTACATGAAATCCGTGGGCGACTCTTCACCACTCCCCATCCCCCTTCCCATCCCCGTCCCCTTCCCCTCCCCTCCCCCTCCCCCATCCGCCTATGAATTATAATCGTGTCTGTAGCATGGTCGCTGACATTTCCTTTATATTTGCACAGTTGTAAGTATGTGAATTTAAAAGAACGACTGAATGACTAATGAACGACTGGTGTACTCTAACTAACAGTTATCGGAAGTTAGAGCATGGCAGACTGATGAAACGGACATGTTACAAAAAACAAACAGAGTATGGTCTTATCGTGTTGGTTGATTTGTAGTATTTACCATACTCTATTAAACGTCCGATAAATGGAAGTTAGAGTACGGACAGGGTCACTAAGTACACCATACTACAAAAAATATAGCGTTTGCCTCAGCTCGTTGGTTATTTAAAAAACATCAATGGGATCCACTCATCTCGGCAACTCTTACGGATGACGGTAGATGTACAATACTGGCTTTACATGGAATAAGTGGGTGGTCTGCCTCCACCACAAAAAAATCAACCGTCATACATAGCCTAAAATGTGCTGAAAAATGACATTAAACAAACACACGACTGTTTCTGTAGCATGTATTATATTTCTATAACAAATTAACAATACCATGTTGAAAAATTGCGTTACAAATGTCTAAAAGTATTTAACTTTGATAAACTTCATAACTAGTGAAGATAGAGCTTTGAAAATATGTGTAATAACCCGGCCCCAATCAGCGTGATTCAGTGTAACGTCAGAGCATAGCGAGGTCTGTTGTTGTGATCCGGTGTAGTGTACCGTCAGAGCGTAGCGCGGTCCGTCGTGATCCAGTGTACCGTCAGGGGCGTAGCGAGGTCTGTTGCGATCCAGTATACCGTCAAGGACGTAGCGAGGTCTATTGCGATCCAGTGTACCGTCAGGGGCATAGCGACGTCTTTTTTCAACATACTCCTAATACGACGTGCGAAACGCCGAGTGGGGAGGCTTTGGGAGTAGGTGACCCCCTTCCAACAGGGGTGTTTGGAAGGCCTCTCCCTATATATTTGTTTCATCTTTGGACGAAAATGGTGCTCGTACAAGTGATATTTGTCCGAAAGAAAAGAAACGTTATGCTCGCGATGGAATTGTAATGTTCCACCCTTACCAAAGCACCAATCCTCCACACCACCAACCCGCCACCCCCCCCCCTCCACCCCCCAACCCCCCCCCCCCCCCAACATCCACACCCCGCCCAACCCACCCAACTCTGATTTTTATTGCACTTTTTAACATTTTCGTATTTTTGTCTGTTTCATTTTATTTTTCCCGAGAGTAAGCGAGAATGCCACGCTACGTCCCAGATTGTTTTGTATTTCTCAAATCAGTCAGGTTGTTCGTATGGTGTTTACGTCATTTTCAGCACATGTAAGGTTATATATGACGGTCGATTTTTGTTTTGTGGTAGAGGCAGAACACCCGCTTTTCCTGGGTAGAACCAGTACTGTACACCTCCCGCCATCCGTAAGAATCGACACTTTGAACTCCCAGTGGGATTGAACTCGCAGTGGTGAGAGGCGAGAATGTTTACAACGCAACGTCGTTAAACCCTCGGCCATGGAGACACGCTAACATACACTCAGTACATTTGAAAACGCACATCTTTTTGCTGATGAAATTTATTATGATCCCATAAAGCTACAACAACAACATTTTGTAGTATTCATATATCATCTTTATTTTATTCATTTGCCAAATTTCATCAATATCGTACAGAAAATTCATGTATTTTTACTTATTCCATGTTACCCACTTCATAAAACAAAGTCACAAAGGTAATATCGCGTGTGACCACCTCGAGCGTTTAACAATGCCTGGCACCTTCGCTCGAGTGGTCACACGCGATATTAACTTTGTGACTTCGGTTTATGAAGAGGGTAACTTTAAATAAGTAAAAAAACATGAATTTTCTGTACGATATTGATGAAATTTGGCAAATGAATAAAATGAAGATGATATATGAATACTACACAATTTTGTTGTTGTAGCTTTATGGGATCATAATAAATTTCATCAGCAAAAAGATGTGCGTTTTTAAATGTACTGAGTGTAGATTTTGCTTTATATAGATTTAAATATAACGTGATAAACATCGTGACACCATATCCTTCACCCTTCCGCATTCCATAACACCGTTTAGTGTCGGTGTCTACGTGGGTAGATTAGGTTTAACGATTATGTTTTACATATTTCAAGTTGCATACAATGAGAAAGAAGACCGAATAAGCTATATTCTTTAATAAGTGCAGTATTTTACACGGGTATAATATATGTTTACAATTTCAAATCTTAAACACGTTTTAAATTGTGATCTTTAGAAGCAAAACTGTTACGTGTTCATGCATGATTTCTCTTTAATCATTTAAGTATAATTATTGTTTATTTTGCGGAATTTTAACAAAATAGAAACTCAGATGCAGTAACGTCAATGTAAAGCAGATAACCGCCGACAACAGCCAAATTTTACAAAATATGTACACCATTTATAAAACTACTGACGACAAGGTACACATAGTTTATTCAACAAATACAGTAGACCATTTGGTCCATGAGTATACAAATACACAAACAATTTTCAATTGCAGCGGTCGATGGCAGTAACAAACATTACATAATATCAAGTTTTGTACAATATATTAACATTCTAAATCAGTTTTAATTATGATTTTTTTTTACTTTAGTCAATTGTTTAAAACATTCCTCAAATCCACGTGTCACTTGGGAGAGTACTAGTATTTATTGATTGTAATATATGTCATTTCGAATTTTAAAAACATCAAATACATAAGTAGCCAAATTCTCTACAGTAGTAAGCTTTGCTGATGTCAACAGTTCTATAAATTTGGGAATATTTGGTCTTTGCCAATAGTTTCGATTGAAAAGTTTTGTTCTTTGTTCTTTATATAAAGTACATTCCAATATAAAATGGTATTCGTCTTCTAGAACGTCACATATACAAAATTTGCGCTCATTAATAGGAATACTGTGTGGTTTATGCCAACAACCCGCTTCTAATTGTAACCTATGGGAGGACACTTTCAATCTAGACAGTGCTACTCTAAATTTTCTTATTTGAACATTTTCTAGATATGATTTATACGAAAATACACAAAAAGGTGAATACGTTTTAGCTCTCGAAGAATCCTGTATACGATAATTCCAGTTTTGGATAAAAGTGTCTGATAATATATATAACTTACATTTTTTGAGAATTCAAACCCTATTAACACAATAATCAGACTGGCCAAAACCCGAAACTAGAGCGTCGAATTAAGAGTTACCATACCAATCATTAATTTTACGCATATTCATTCACGGGTGTTTTTAGAACCCGTGAATAAATGTTTACTTTTAATCGGCAAATATACATTGTTATATGACCAGAACACTTGAATATAGTTCTTTAAATACCCGTGATTGAATATGCGCAATATGAATTAAATTTGTAAGTGAGAAAGTGTCGATTAATGCGGATGGCGGGAGATATACAATAATGTGATGATCTGCCCCCACCACTAAATATGATAAAACTAAGGATATTGACACTTTTACTCACCTTCTAGTTCTTGGAAAAAACTCATTATCCTTCTTTCGTTATTTATTTATATATGATAAGGTTTCATACTTTCACTATTGCAACTCTCCTACACCTTTTAAGTAAATAATAAATACTACTTTGCTATTTGTATTAGACGATGTCATATATAATTATATAATAACATAACGAAGAAGAATAACGAGTGTTTATATAGTTGTGTATATAAACACACAACTATATAAACACTCGTTATGCTTCTTTGTTATGTTATTATATAATTATATATAAACACACAACTATATAAACACTCGTTATGCTTCTTCGTTATGTTATTATATAATTATATATAAACACACAACTATATAAACACTCGTTATGCTTCTTCGTTATGTTATTATATAATTATATATAAACACACAACTATATAAACACTCGTTATGCTTCTTCGTTATGTTATTATATAATTATATATAAACACACAACTATATAAACACTCGTTATGCTTCTTCGTTACGTTATTATATAATTATATATAAACACACAACTATATAAACACTCGTTATTATTCTTCGTTATGTTATTATATAATTATATATGACATCGTCGAATACAAATAGCAATTCAATGTTGCAGCTATCGTATTTGTGCTGGAAAATGACGATAAACACAAATAAACCAACACGTCTGTATATAACCAAACTAAGATTTTTGAAACGTTTACTTACCTTCTGGTTTTTGGAAAAACTATCCTTTCGTTATTTATTTATATATGACATGTTTTCATACTTTCACTATTGTAACTATCGTATAAGTTAATAATACTATATAAACGCTCACTCTATATATAGAAGTTTAATTTCTTCGTAAAATTTCAACTTATAATAAACGTATGAACACACATTTTGTCGTAATTTTACCTTCAGGTAATAATCCCCAGCCCGCTGTATGATTAATGAATGCACCGTTTGACAATTTTCATTTAAATGGGTAGTAAAATGCAATGTACTTTATGTATAAATTTCACTCAATTACCTGTGACACAGTCAATGCACTCTGTACTTAACACGAATTTAAACTTCGTGTTGCATAAACAATCATCCACACACTTTCCCAATGTGAAACATTTAATTTGATTTGTTATCTCTTTACAGTGTTTTAACGTCATATAATGTTATCTTTGCGATATCGTTGCGATTTAAATCAGTCGTCATTACTCTATATTTTTAGAATATCAAGGGAGATGACTGTACGTTGATTATCTGTAAAATAATCACAGGTTCTCTACCGTATCGTATTCTCTACCGTAACGTAGCAAAATACACCCAGGCGGCTTAAAGGGACAGAAACCAATCTTGACGTATTTAGAAGCATTACAATTAGCACCTCGATGCATTATCCATTGTCATGAATGAACGAATGAATGAACGAATGAATGAACGAATGAATGAACAAAGGAACGAAAGAAAATATTTTCTTTGATCAATTCAATGTATTATTTAAAATGATACAGGAGGTCATGCACGTTCATGAAAGAAAGAGTCTCAAGTAGACAGTCGTGATTTGAGTGAAATATTGTTAAAGGGACACATGGCAATCTTGAAGTTGTTATCAAGAGTTAAACTTACAAACTTACTAACAGACTCAATAAAACCGAGTCTGCTACTTTCTCTCTTTTTTTGCGTTTGTTGCTTCCAAGGGATCCACTTTTCTGTATTTATTACAATGTTGATTACTTAATCCAGTATCATTTTTACTTTAAACCTGCTTGCATATAATTAAATATAACGTTTGAGTTCTCAGTTGGTTTTCCTTCTTCTACCATAATTGTAAATATATTATTGTTTCAGTAGTTACTACTAGTCTCTAAGTTATCTCCCTTTCGGTTTCTTAGTGGTGAAGATATCTCTACATAGTCTCTATCCTATATTAAGCTTCAGATGTATATATTTACATTACTTGTTTTTTGTAATACATGTTCTACTGATGGCTACTGTCTATCTGTGGATCTACACTTCCTGTTCGCCTTTGCAATTATGTTCAACGTTCTAAACTATGTATAGGATAGAGGCTATGAAGAGAAATCGTACCCGGAAGAAGGGAGCGTAGCGATCGATCTTTATGGTGAATTCTTTCTTTATAACCTATATCCGACTTACTGTTAATCACAGGTTATATCTATATATGTTGCACTCTAAGTAATAAATCGCGCTGGTAGTAAAATCATTATGAATTATTGGTGCAAATATTTGCAAATCTGAGGCAGCTGATTGGTTGAAAATGTTGGGTAAACACTTAATGCTGACAACGTACCCACACAACATCAATGTTTAATTACACTTAATCAGCCGGATGTGCTCGCTGATGCATTCGAAATAGTTCTGTATAAAAAAGTTCTAATCGGTTTTTTTCTATAAACATTTTTTTAATGCAGTCTCCTGTTATTATTTGGCTGTAACAGTATTCTGGACATGTTGTTGATATTTGAAAATGCATCTCAACATGTTTTTGACAGTTTTTGTTATATAAATTTCAGAGGTCAAAGTAGAAAGTAGGGTATGAAATTGCAAGGATAACAAATAACGTTGACCTTTGACCCAGGATACAGCTAAAGAAATGTTTCTTAGAAGATATTCAACCCCCTATTTCCTTGTTGATGTTTAATTGCAGACATGTTTATTTGCATGCTAAAGTAAGTTTCACAGAATTCTAATCAGGTCTGAGTTTTGACAGGCTGTCAACTTTACTCGCTTTACTATGGAAGGGGCATGGATACATTTAAGCTAGTATAACCTCAACGAGTGCTATTGAAGGGAACCGGTGTGGCACCGCTAAAGACCACAACTCTACTAAAGACCACAACTCCGCTAAAGTCCACAACTCTACTAAAGACCACAACTCCGCTAAAGACCACAACTCCGCTAAAGACCACAACTCCGCTAAAGACCAAAACTCCGCTAAAGTCCACAACTCTACTAAAGACCACAACTCCGCTAAAGACCACAACTCCGCTAAAGACCACAACTCCGCTAAAGACCACAACTCCGCTAAAGTCCACAAAAAAATCCGCTAAAGTCCACAACTCCGCTATAGTCCATAGAAAACGAACGCCAACGTCTACAAAATTGTCCGCTAAGGTCCGCTAAAGTCCACACAAGATATTGTCGCTAAAGACCACAAACGTTGTCGCTAAAGTCCACAACACTATTTCAGCGAAAACACAATTTTGAATTAATTGTTTTCTCATTTGTGAGAGATGTTTCAGCATTTTTCATTAATTTATGCAAAACATATTTGCGCCAGATGTAGTTTACATGATCCATAAGTTTGGTAAATATGCAACATTTGACAGGAAGAAGCATTAAAGCACCGCCCTTTATAATCAGCAAATACGTGTGTTGCAACCCTAAAGGTGACAATTGCATTAGGGTCAAACCCGGTACGTTTGGACAGCCCGGTATGATCGGACGCTTGATTACACGCACAACACTGTTTGAGAGTACTTCACGGTATACTCACGTATGATTTCATAATCTTATCCATCAAGCGTCTCCGTGGCCGAATGGTTAACGACGTTGCGTTGTAACCCTTCTTCTGTCACAGCCGCGGGTTCGAATCCCACTGGGAGCTCGACTCGATTCTTACGGATGGCGGGAGGTGTAGATTACTGGTTCTACCCAGGAAAAGGTGGATGGTCTGCCTCCAATGATGTTATTGTCTCCTACAAGGTTCACACATATATCGGCCTATATTTAAAGCTTCTGTCGGGGTGACATTAACACAGGAACCATGGGAGTGATATTAACACAGGACCATGAGGGTGACATTAACACAGGATCCATGAGGGTTACATTAACACAGGATTTGTGAGGGTGACATTAACAAAGTATCCATGAGAGTGACATTAACACAGGATCCATGAGGGTGACATTAACACAGGATCCATGAGGGTGACATTAACACAGGATACATGAGGGTGACATTAACACATTCATCGCAGTAATCACATTGTATCATGAATAGTCCTTTCCAGGGTTCCTTCATTCACATTTTGAACACCACTTTCCTGTGGATTTTTCTGCCAATCAATTATCCATTTTGGTAGATTCCTTGCTCTAGATGGTCTCAGCCTATCGTGATTTGTTACAAACACGGCATTCCTTATTTTTACTCTATATAGAGATGTAGATGTCTTTGTTTACTATTACTGCAGGACCTTCCCAAGCTGAACTGAGCTTTTTACACTTTCCCTTTAAGGTTGCTGAGTCAAGAAGGTATACTATATCACCCTTTTCATATTGACGTTCTAGAAGTCTTAAGTCATAAGTCCTTTTCATGAGACGTGATGATGTTTTCAGATTTGACCTTGCTACCTGATGTGCTTTCTCTATCTGTGTGGTGATGGTAGCCACATACTCGTTAATATCGTTATGTTTTAGATGTATGTGGGGAAACATTAAGTGTGCTGGAGTGTTTACTTCTCTTCCGAGGATTAACTTATTTGAAGTATAACCCGTATTTCTCTTCACTGATGACCTCAGCGCTCCGGCAATTTGTTGTAGATGTTGGTCCCAATGATCTTGTAAATTCCCCCACATAGCATATCACTGCATCCATGAGTTTTCGATTGTATCTTTCAACCTGTCCACTTGCAGCCGGACGATATGGAGTGGCAGCCGGACGATATGGAGTGGCAGCCGGACGATATGGAGTGGTCCTAGCTTTGTGGATTTCTAATGCCTCATATAATGCTCTAGCTGTTACTTCTGCAGTTTGGGATGGTAAAGGAATGCATTCAACCCATTTTGTAAATTGGTCCTCCATGAGTATATATGTTCATTACCCATTGGTATTTTGGGTAGTGGCCCCAGGAAGTCTATATGGACTCTTTCCCTAGGTGCTTCCGCTTGATACTCTGTGAGTGGACAACGGCCATATCGATACAGTTTGTTTGTTTTTACCTCATATACCGCATGAAACGACATAGTCTTGGACGTCCTGTCCCAGTTTGTAACAATTTTTTTTTTCTTTTACCCTAGACTTAGTCCTTGCTATGCCTTGGTGCCCTGCAGATGGTAATTCGTCGTTGAACATTATGGCCATTTCATGCAAACTTCTGGGCATCACGAGATCTTTGTCTTTGAATGTTTGCGTTCCCTAAATAACACTCCATCAATTAACCCAAAGAGTTCCTTATTCAACCAATAACATTTAGAAGCTGGATTTGCCAGAAATAGCTCTCCTTCCGTAGGCTCCGTGGAATCTGCCAACCATGGGATTCTAAACGGCAAATCTTCATGCTTCCCCTGGGCTTCTTTGAGGTCATCAAATGTGAATCCCCAACATGATGGCTTTTGAATAGAATCCATTGGCGCATCTTGTGCTACCCCACAACTTAAAACTAAAAGTTGGTCAGCTTCTAAATCAATGTCCAAATGGGTCACACCTTGTCCCCCAACCGGGCACCCGTGGGGTTCCCATGGCATTAAGAGAGGTGTCCTGCTGGCTTTACAGGTGAGACTGTCAGTTTCTTCATGATCATTTACCTACCTAATAGACTACGTAATTATCCTCTCTTATGCATTCCTGAGTTGCAACTCTCTTTATCTCTTGCTATGTAGGATCTTGCGTTGGGCCTGTCTTTGTCGAGTATAACCCATCTCGAGATCTTCCAAGATCAGTGGTATAACCTCATCGACTTTGTCAGTGAAATCCCTCCACATCTCTTGTTCTACAGCAGCAGTTCTGTGCATTTCTGGAAAATTATTCTGCACCTTCTCATGCAATCTGTTTGAACTCTGTAGCATAACCTCATCCACATTGCACGTGGAATCCCTTCATATCTCCTGCTTTATCGTTGCTATTCCCTGTACTTCCTGCAAAGTCAGTGGTATTGCCTCTTCCACCTCTTTTGAAAAATCACCCACTGACTATAACCTCTTGTACAGTAACTACATCCATCACAAGGCAAATTTTCTGTTTTTTGTCCTGCTAAATATGCATTACAATACTCTAGTTGTGCTGGTATTCTTGATAGGGAATCGACGTTCGTATGCTTCTGTCCAGCCCGGTGTTGTAGACTCATATTGTATTGTGATAATTCCTCCATCCACTGTGCTAGTTGCCCCTGTGGTTCCTTAAATCTTAGTAACCAGGTCAAACTGGAGTGATCTGTTCTTAACAAAACAGGTCTGCCTAAAAGGTAGTATTTATATTGTCTTGTAAACCTTACTACGGCTAACAGTTCCTTACGAGTCACACAGTACCTACGTTGTTCCATGGTTAGGCTATAGCTACCATAGGCGACTAACTTTTCCTCTCCATTCTGTATTTGGATCAATTATGCACCTAAAGCGGTGTCAGAGGCATCTGTATCCAAAATAAATTCATCCTTATGATTTGGTAGTGCTGACACTGGTGGTTCTGTTAGAGCCTTTGTCAGGGCATAGAATGCCGCTTGTTGCTCCTCCTTCCACTTGACGTTTTTTGTTTACCTACTACACTGTACAGAGAGTTTGCTAAAATTGAAAAGTCTTTCACGAAACCTCTCTGATAATTTGCTAAACCCATGAACCTTTCGACATCTTTTGAACATGTAGCTGTTGGTCACTGTTGAACAACTTCTATATATTTGTTAGTCATTGACAAGCTAGTGTTGCCTACCCTCCGGCCCAGGAATTCCACCTCTGGTTGAAAAAACACATTTCCTTGGTTCAAGTTGCATCAGCCAAAACCCATCTTCAGATGTTCGTACAAGCCGAATTAGTTACGAATGCAGTTTTCTTTCTATCCTCTTCATTAATCTTCACTATGCTTGATTGGCATCTAATTTAGAGAACCACACATTACCGGCTAATGTATCTAAACAATCGTCAACTAAAGGCAAGGGAAACACATATTTTACCGTTACTTCATTTAGTGCACGATAATCTATACACCATTGAACTGATATATCGCGTTTCCTTATGAGAACTGGGGCGGATGCCCATTATGAGGAATATTCTTGAACTACTCCTGCTTCTAGAAAAAAAAAAGAGTTTCCTCCTCTTTTGCAAAACACGCAGGTGTTCTTCTCATACGTTGTTTTACCGAGTTTGCATCCCCTGTGTAAATTTTGTGTTCGATCTCTGTAACGATACCAACGTCAAAATCATTTTCTGCAAAAATATCATGATACTCAAGGAGTACTTTTTCCACATTGGTGGGGGTTCAAATGTTGTTTGGAAGCCTCAAATATATCGTTTAGATGCACTCGTAATATCCCCCCTTCGCCGGATTTAGTCATTACATCTACTGGTTTCTTCACATTGGCTACCCAAGATGGTTGTCCCATATATCATTAACGGGATAAGCCCGTGCTAGCTGACTCCCTGTTTTTAGTACGTGATATCTGTCTGAGATGTTTACTACACTTATCAAGGGTTTGTTGCCTTCCGTATGCAATGTCCTTGGTATTAGTACCACCTTCAATACTTGTTCTGCTTCAATTACATAATCTTCTAATTTTACGCTTAGGCTACATTTGAGTCGTGCTACTGACCATGTGAGATAACTCGTCGTCTATCCACAGTTATTAAAGCTACTACAGGATTTGCTCTTCTTCCCAATATTCAAATGGATCAACTGATATTCTCCTTCTCCCATATTAAAGGGGTTGTTGTACTATTCTGGAACTAGCTTCCTTTAAAAGGGCTTTAAAAACCGTGAAAAAAAGCTGAAAGAATTATCAAAATATCACGAAAAATACAGAAGATATGGTCTTTTAAAAATGTGAAAACATTATCAAACGGAGGCAGCCATCTTGGATTGATGACATCATCGCGCCTTTTTACCATGTATTGCATATTGATAAATATCATTTAAATTATACAAAGAATATCACTGCAAAAACATGTAAATCGTAAAAAGAGCGTATACAGTATAACTATATTACTTTGTATTTATAATTTAATACATTTATTTGATTTAAACACTATTTAATGTCAATTTTCCATATGGAAAACGGCGCTATGACGTCATCATTCAACGATGGCTGCCTCCATTTGAGTCTTTTTGCACATTTCAAACGGTTATATCTCCTATATTGTTTAAGATATTTTGATAGTTTTTCCAACTTTTACCACAGATTTTAAAGCCCTTTTAAATGAAACTAGAATAGTGCAACATCCCCTTTAAAGTACCGCAGATTCCCGAGTGTATAACACATCGAATCCCAGCAGCATATCTTGTTCGATGTGTGCTACATACACTAATTCATAGTAACACTTGTAGCCTATCTTTAGTTTAACTGGCCCTACTATGAATCCTTTCATTGACCTCTCTAATATGTTTAGGTGGGTTCCGCAATGATTGATACAGCTTGTCTGAGATAATAGTAACCTCTGCTGTAGTGTCCACGATTGCTTCAATATAATGTTCACAGGCTTGAAGGTCAATGCTAAATTGTGAGGCCGATTTCAATTGACATACATTCGATGCCTGATTTCCTGTCTCGACACTTCACTTGCCAACTCTCTCCTGCATATCCTGTGCGTGTTGTAACTCTTGCATAAATTCTCCTTTGACTGGTGCACACTTTTCTGTGGGTAGTGTAGAAAAATCTTCCTTGTTGGGGAGGGATCGATAACCGGCCACTGTTTTCGATCCTTTCTCGTTTAAATACTCTGTACTTTTATTGCTGACTGGTTTATTGGGGCATTTATTCTTACAATTTCCCACTTGTCCACTCTTGTAACAGGCACATTGACCTGTTGTCCATGGACACTCCCTCTCTAAGTGTCCCGGTTTTCCACACTTGTAACAGGCACATTGTCCTGTTGTCCATGGACACTCCCTCTCTAAGTGTCCCGGTTTTCAACACTTGTAACACGTTATCCTCTGCTTCCACGAGTTACCTGAAGTTTCCTCAGCTCCTTGAAATGTGGTATTGCGGGTGCCTTTAGTTACTTGGACACCCTTGGAACTGTAGGGATTGGCTGTGCCCATCCTGGCAAACTGCTTAGTCACATCTTCCAAGTATTGCTGAAGTGTTTCCATAGTGATTTGTAAATAACTCTTTTGTTTGCTTCTTTCCTTGTCCGGTTCTTTTAGAGCATATACATGTGCAGTCGCTTCATCCTCTCTGTCCCACGTAGAACTCTTCTGCCATCTGATGACCATACACAGCCTTATGTGTATGTTGGTACCATCTGATCATGTTCATGGCGCTTTCAATAGTTCTTGGGTTTTGTATTCAAACCTGTTGTCCCGCTTCTTTATCTCGAAGACCTTGGCAAAATCTAACCACAGCTTGAGCGTTCAAATGATGTTCTGTGAGATCTCTAAAGGCTTTAATGGCCAAGGTTAAAACCCGGTCGGCCCAATCTTCTAAAGATTCCACAACGGTTTGCAATGCTTGTTGAAATCTGGCTTGTGCAATTTCTGTAAGCTCTTTTGAACCAAACCGGTGTTCCAACCATTTCATTAGTTGTCTATATGTCAAGTCGTCATTCCTTTCTGTAATGACGGCATATAAGTCAGCAGCTTTGCTTGTTAAACTCCAACACAAAACAGTTCCAACATTCCTCCTCAGTCCATTCATAAACCTTGGAAAATTTGGTGAGCTTTTTTAAAAAGCTACTCAATTAATTTTTGCCGTCATATTGCAAATTCTTGGGGGGATTTTTCAAAATATCTCTTTTTCGACCTCTGTGTGCTGTATGATGCTTCCGATGAGGTTTCTTTGCAGGTATTTCATGGCTTTCGGTATCACGGCTGCTACTTGATTCATAGACTACTTTACTTTTATTTTTATTTCTCTTTTTTTAAAGTGTTTAATTTTCTTCTTGTCTTGTTTCATCTTATTGTCACTGTCAGTAGACGTGTCAGTAGTGTCATTTTTCTTAATCAATTTGCTATGTTTTTTTCTTAATATCAATTCACTGGCTGAATCTTCACTGTAAGTATCTGTTTTCTTTTTCATTTGTTTCTAATATTTCGTCTTCTCATTTTCACTTGATGTGTCGTCACTTGAGGTATCAAGTTTCTTCTTTCCCTGTTGTTTATGCTTCTTCTTTGTTTTATTTTCACTTTCACTAGGGATACTATCGCTCGAGATGCCCGCCTTCAATTTTTTAGTAACTGTTTGTTTCTGTGTTTTGTGGTTGACTGTCCTTCTTGAATGCTACTTTCCCTGTCCGATCTTTTTAAATTTCTTTATTTTTACTTATACCCTGTGTTGATTTGAGATGGTTTTTCTTATCTACCATATATCAACTCAATAGAATATAATAATACTTTGAAACATATGCCTAATTTATTATTTCAATTTCATATCACAAACACATCTTAGAACTAGTGCACTTTTGCCTTGTGTCCTATGAATGACCTTGCTTACTATGAAGCAGCGCCAACCTGACATTCTGCAATATAGGTAGTGCATACATGACAAACATGTATCAACACACATTAAAAAGTTAGCATACTAAAAAAAGTAAAATGATTTCAAAATCAGAGAGGGAAATCGGATTTGGCGGTAATATTTTCTGGCTTAAATATGTTTTCTTCTCAAAATTATGAACTAATTTAATATTAGTTTACTACGAGAACATAAGTGAAGAGGTTTCAAATGTCAACATCCTCTTCTAGAGCTTTTGTAACATGACTTTCATTCTTGAAAATATCACTTTTAATAATAAGTGGTGACCAGGATAGGTTGTGGTAGTGTCTTGATAGAGCTTTTGCATCGATCAGAACGGTAAATTGTGTATATGCCTATAACATTAATACAAACTACTTGTAATTTATAGGCAGTATTAGTACTTCACCCCACCTTGCAGTATGGCATGACACAATTACAAATGCTAAGAACCACAGCGGTGGCGTCATGGTAGAACATCCGCCTCGCATGCAGGATGTCGTGGGTTCAATACCAAGCCGGGCCGTACCAATGACTTTAGAACTGAATGTTGTTTAACGGCTCATCAACACAGTACAGCTTATTTAGAGCCGTCCCTGAGAGAGGGAAATATACATAGGAATCCGGGAACCTGCCCTACTCTTATTATCGAATACATTCCTATGGTTCTTTAACGTGCTCGGAGGATAGACCGATACAAGGGACCGCCCGGTTTACGTCCCCATCCGACGGACGAGGCTAAGGGAAAGTGTCTTGCCCAAGAACACACCGACGGACCTCAGTGGCACCACGGAGGATTGAACCCGGGGCCTCCGGTTATAAATCCTCCGCGCTACCGACTGCGCCACGCCAGCAATGACTTTAGAGAAAGGATACCAGTAGCACCATTGCTTGACGCTCAGCATATCAGCATATCAGTCCTTGGACTGGTCGGCCTGGTGTCAGTATAATGTGACTGGGTGGGGTACTATAGCATGTGTCTATAATGATCAACCCTAAAAAGGGCTAATGCTCATGCAAATCAAGTTGCAAATAATACATAAATCGGTAAGGGGTATTCAAGCGTTTTGTGATGTTGTACTAGATTTGGCATTAGCATTCAATATGAGTTATTGATAACTAACATTATACAATTATGGACTTTTCAGCTGTTATACATGATGTGATATGCACCAAAAAAATCATTATTGACCGAGGCGATAGCCGAGGTCAATAATGATTTTTTTGGTGCATATCAACATCATGTATAACAGCTGAAAAGTCCATAACTGTTTTATTATATAACCCTCAATTTACAATTATATAAAACAGGTCAATATCAAAAAAACAATTATATAAAACAGGTCAATATCAAAAAAACAGGTCAATATCAAAAAAACAGGTCAATATCGCTAGATATTTTTTCTAAAAAATTACTTTTTAGCCAATGAAAACGCGTCTATTTATAGGTTATATAATAATGCGAATTATGTCATAGAAGTAGTATAACTTACAAATATAATGCTGCAACATCAATTACTATAGTACGAGCATAATATGCTAAACTATATAAGGATATTTGCCCATGGTGTTGTGATAGTTTTATGTAGGAACATTTAATTATATTTAAAGACTTGCCTAAAAACTTTCAGCTCTAGTACGACTATTAATACTGTATTTTCAATAAGTGTGCGCAGTAACAGCGTAAGTTGGTATGACCATTACGAATGAGGCTAACAATAACGCTAACAATGGATTAATAATCATTGCCGACAGCTACAATATAGTGGTCAATATATTATCCGCCCTCCACTCACACACCCCACCCCAACACCCGGCGTTTCACCATAAATCTTAATTTCAGTATTTACTTTTCACTCTTCCAAAAATAACTACCAAGGAATGATTCTTACAATGGGATATTAATAGCTGCCGACAATGCCGACGGCTACCATATAGAGGAAAATATATTAACCCAACACTTCATCGTCAATCTTTATTTGAGTATTCCTGTCTTAAACTGTAACAAGAAATGCATATAGCATAGCTTTACCTGTGATATATAAGTTCTCTATTGTGATTTCAGTGGGTGGGGTAATTCAATATGCACTTTTCAACAAACAGCGTTAAAATATACCTGCATTTTGTAATTGTTTAAAGATGTAATTGTTATGATTAATTAAGGTCTTAGTGTACTACATCATTTAAATGTCTTGTTCCAAATAAAATGCAGCAGCCACAAATAACTCTAAATCTGGTGTTGTTTTATGAAAAGCGTAAATATAGGAGCTATAAAAAACTTGTTTCCCCTATCTAGATTTTTCTAGACTTTTTTGTGATTTTTCGCAATATATGTCAATATCAGAAAATGAGTAAATCATTTCTGTTGCAATTAGTTTGATGTTGAGTGGTGACAGTTAACAGGCTTAGTGGACTAGTTCCCATATTTACTGCTTCACTCTTTCTCGGGGTCGCTTCCATATATTGTATTTGCATACCTTGCAAATTTAATATTTCTTTCTCCGGAATAAGTTGCCATAGTCTTTATTTGCGTGTCTATAATATACTGTGTGAAATGGCCCGTCCCTTGCGTGTCTATAAACTACTGTGTGAACTGACCCGTCCCTTGCGTGTCTATAATATACTGTGTGAACTGACCCGTCCCTTGCGTGTCTATAATATACTGTGTGAACTGACCCGTCCCTTGCGTGTCTATAATATACTGTGTGAACTGGCCCGTCCCTTGCGTGTCTATAAAATACTGTGTGAACTGACCCGTCCCTTGCGTGTCTATAATATACTGTGTGAACTGACCCGTCCCTTGCGTGTCTATAAAATACTGTGTGAACTGACCCGTCCCTCTGATACTTCAGTCTTCTTCTGAGTCATCGTGAAGGCTTATTAAGCAACGATTGGGTTTACAATCGATCACATATTTCTGGTGATAGGTACGCGAAGAATGTGTTTTAATATCTCCTAAGTGATGTTCCCCTGACTTTCACGGTATTGGTGTATGGCTTCTATTGACTTCACTCCATTCCCAGGGATTTCCGATAATTCCTGCCCATCTGCGAAATTTAGTTCAGTAGGCGTGCAGAACATTTTATCAAACATAGCCGATACATGCGCCAATGAGTGAGCCATAATCACAATAGTTGCAATATACAAACGCTAACCATTTAAATGAATGTTTTTCTCTAATAGTGCATATGGTCAATTAGCTTTATAAATATGATTAGCTTAATTATTCCTTGTAAACTGGGTACTACAGGCACCGCCACTATTTTCTGTGTATTAAATTAAGTACACTTACTTCTCTGCTGACCGGGAATAGCATCTCACCGCTGTGGGTTTGAATCCCACTGGGAGCGCGACTTGTAAGTGAGGAAGTGTCGATTCTTACGGATGACGGGAAGTGTACAGTACTGGTTCTACCCAGGAAAAGTGGGTGGTGTGGTCTGCCTCCACCACAAAAAATCGGCCGTCATATATAACCTTACATGTGTTAAAAATGACGTAAAACACCATACAAACAAACACAACAAATGGCCGGGAATAGAATTCCTCTCCGTTGTCAATATGTTAACCCCGGAAATAGAATTCCCCGTTGGTTACCCTGGTGTAAACAGTACGTATCTCAGTGATTGAATAAACATTGAACAGTCATGACACATCATTACAATTGAGTAATTGGTATATTAGTTTCATTTTAGACAAGCTCACTTTTGAAGAATATTATTAACACTAAATTCTTAATATTCAAACCACCATGTTACTCTATGAAAACACTAACAGAATATTACAAATACTTTAATTTAGGTTTTACACAGCAAGCTTGAAATTTTGAAAGTGTCTATAGAATTCCGTTCAAGCTTGCACATACGCAGACGATCCACTACTTGGAATTGGTGAAATTCGATTATAAATCTAAATTTCTCTACTCAATCCATGATAATTGGTTGGACTCTTGTGATTATTCACTATTGCCAAGCTACTGTTGATCAATAAATATCGAGAAAATGCTTATAACTTTGTTATTACATATTTCTTTCCAGAAATATTTTATATACTGGTAAATACATATATAAGGAGAAAACTTTCGAAATTGTGTGCAAATATATTGAAAAATGAATTTTTTAGAACATTTTTGCCGACCTATGAAACCCGTAGGCGGGGCAACGTCATTTAAGCGCTATTTAACGTAAATCTGAGTTGAACGTTTATCAAGCTGACGATCACACTCAATATGCCCTACTGGGTGTGTGTGTGTGTGTGTGTGTGTGTGTGTGGGGGGGGGGGGGGGGGGGGGGGGGGGAGGGGGGGGGGGGGGAACAATCACATATTTTTTCAAAACTTTTCAAAATACTCTCTTTTTCGGACGGAGTTCTGAAAATGAATTCATTTTTATGCCCCGCAAATCCCGTTTCAATGTCGGAAAAAGGTAAAAGTCATTTGGTGACAAGTCCGGCGAATAGGGAGGATGATCTAACATATTAATTCCTAAATGTTCTATGTGACTTGTGGTCGCTTTCGATGTGTGAGGTGGCGCATTGTCATGGTGCAGGATGAAATTGTCCAACTTCCCAGGGCGTTTCCGACGCATGGCTCTCAGGAAGTGTCGACTAAGAACCTGAAAACAGAAAAAAAGTTTCTACATGTAACTGGGTTCTATGAAATCACAATTCTTTATCAATAAATAATATATTTAATAAGATTAAAATTTCAAACTACTAACCTTTTTATAATAGGCTGAATTAATTGTCTGTCCAATGGGCACTGCATGTGTCAGAACAACGCCTTCCACGTCGTAGAAGACGATAAACATTTGCTTCTTCTGCGACCGGCAGACCTTTGCCTTCTGCGGCGACGGAGAAGTTGGTGTTTTCCAAACACATGAAGCTTGTTTTGTTTCAGGGTCGAACAGCGGTATCCATGTTTCATATACTGTCACTATACTGTTGATGAATGCTTCTCCTAGTGTGTGGTATTGATGCAAAAAGTTCCTAGCAGCTTCAACTCGACTTTTCTTTTGTTCACTATTTAACAGTTTTGGAATCCAACGTGCTGCCACTTTTCTCATATTTAACTTTTTCTTCAAGATTGTATGGACAGTTCCATATGACAAGTTCAGTTTATCACATTTTTCTCTGACAGTTAACCGCCGGTCGCTGTTGATGACATCTTTTACTCTTTGAACTTTCTTATCATTCGTCGACGTCACTTTACGCCCACTTCGCGGTAGATCAATAGCCTTTTCCCATCCATTGTTGAATCTGTCATACCATACATAAATCCTAGCTCACCAAAAGTACACTGAATCTTACGAACAACTTCATTTTTACTTTTTTTCTTCAAAACTAAACATTTTATCGCGAACCTTTGGTCTTCCGCCATTTTTGTCACCATGGAACGGTAACACGTGCGTGACGTAACGCATGACGTCACAACCCGTGTATGACGTCATCACAAGTACGGCGAGTCTTAATTGACCATACTTAACAATTTTCATCAAATTACAATTGCTAGTATGAAAAATGTAAGGGTTTGAAATTGCGTGAAAATGGTGAAAAACCTGCAAAATGCCCCGCCTAAGCATATTGAGCGTTGCCTTAGCAACCGTAGTTTTTAGCATTATGTCGCTACAATCCTGAATAATTAGCGATACATTGCTAATATATGTAACTACTTCCGGCTAAAGTTTGAGTAAGATCGATATGATCATAACAAAGATATTAGCATTTTCTCGTTATTTATTGATCAACCCTCGTATTCCTCAAATCGGTCCAACTCCGGAATGTTTACATTCCAGAAGTTGCCCTTTCCGCCATTTGAAAATGTTGCATTCTGAAAATGTCAAGCTTTGCGAACGATTTTCCTCGCTCTGGCGTAGTTGACACCATTAAAGTGTCTCTTACCTTTTATCTTCAGCCTGCTTGTGTCTTTATGGCCTTAAACCCTGGACCGTCTGCCAATAACGACTATTCTTCGTCAGCTCCACTCGCGAGTACCTGCCGGTTCCCTTGTCCCGAATCAGCTCACCTCATCACGTGTCCCGTGGGCTGGTAACACCGAATAGAGCCTCAACTACCCGCAATAGTGATAATTCACTACAGTTCATTATTGGGTTTGAATCGGGAACCGGGAACTAGAAACCGAAATAATCAACTGCTTCTAAAGCCGCATGAAACTGTGTGGAAATTTTGACTGATTATATCAAAATGATCGCACGAAAGCCGGATGGGATCTGAATCGAAGTGGAAAAAAGTAGCAGTAGCAGTGGCAGTGTCAGTAGCAGTAGCAGTAGCAGAAGCAGTGGCAGCTACTGCCAAGTTCACGTTCACGTTTTTGCATTGGGAATATAGCCCAATAACGGCTATAAAAACATCCAAAATAAAAATCACTGAACAATTTATATTCCCATTATAAATTCCCGAGTTGTGTTTCTTTTATTTCTTTAGTTTATATCAATATTGCCTTGTGTCCCTTTAACTATAACATCAAATCAGTGAATACAGCATAATTATAATAATTGTGCAATCCAATTAGATGGGCTTTGGTTGTTTTATCTTTAGTATCGGGAATGTGAAGTTAAAGATAAACCTAATTAGTGTATATTTCGTTGATGGATTACCTCAATGGAAGCATAAAGCACCGCCTGGATGTTCCGCCCTGCTGTGATTTATAACGTGTCTGATACTGGTCCATGGGTTGTTTATCGGTTGTGTTTCCTCCATATGCTGCCATTGTGGTTTGGTGCCTTCTCTCATAGGGACATATGCTTATTAACCGTGATAATTATAATTTAATATATAGTTGTTGACATTTTAATAAGAAACACACTATTTCTGAATATGTTATGAAAACTTGTCTACAGTCATATCACACCCGCACGCGAAGCTACCCTCATATCACATCCTTAATTAAAGAAACTAACCTGCCAAATAACGCTAAATTAACGCTACAAAACCGTTTTTCAAAACTCTATAAAGGTGTTCAGGTCATCCAATACTATATATTTGCCGATTAAAAGTATGGAATCGTGTTCTTAAAATACGCGTGATTCAATATGCGTAGAATGAATTATGAGTTGGTAACTCTTAATTCGACGCTCCAGCTTCGGGGATTGGCGTGGATGCTTAAAGCCGTTTATATTGTTTCTATAGAGTTTGGATTCTCAAAATATGTGAGTTGTATATAGACCTCGCAGACAGTGGAAGGTTAAGAAACCGTGCTCATATGTTGTAAAATTTGGCGGTTGTTGGCGGGATAGCTACTTTAACAGCCCGGACCCTATACCGGAAACGGAACGAACCCTATATCGTACACATTGCCCGCTTCCTCTCACCCCACCCCCTCCTCGCCCCTCCTCGCCCCCGCCTCCCGCGCCCATTCACCCATTCACATCTGATATGACGCATATAGGTTTAGTTATGGTTCTTTAATATGCTCGTATGATAGATACAGGGTTACGTCCGGATCAGATTGTCGAGGGTAGGGTAAATGTCTTGACTAAATCTTACTGAAATAACCCAGTTAAGACAGTTATACTAGAACCCGTGAGTCGGTGTCGAGCGTGCTATACACTGGGTCAAAGCGATACACTGCGCCAAACCTTCCCTCAGTTTATGTTTTCTATTAAACGTACATCATCTTAGCACAATACCTAATGTTGTCTAGGCAATGGTACCTTGGAATATATGACAAACACTAGAAATAGTTTTGAAACGTTGCATTCACTTGATACTTTCCATTGAAAAAATAATTCATTTGTTTACATTATAAGTTGGTGGGACTACCGTGCTTTACTGCGTATGCACCCAGTGTGTCACTTTAGAAAATGGCTATTCCAAAATGGCTATTCCAGTTGATTTTAAAAGGAGACGCACAAACTGCACGCACTTCACGCACGCACCGCACGCACTTTACGCGCGCATCTCAGTAGAAAATGACCATTCCACTGTATGAAAAAACACTGACAGTAGCAGTGGTATCTCTTCATTGGCATTCGTTGTCGGCGCTTTTGCGATTTTAAATAGTCTAGATCATCTGCGACGTTTGCTTGTTTTCAAGACAAACGTCTAGACAAGACCTCCTGAACAAAGTTTGATTTTTGCCGATACACTGGTAAGGTTTCTGATTGGAGTCAGGAACACTATACAAGATAATTATACAGAAAGTCAGAAAGGCAATGAATTTATATATAAACAAAGAGGGAAACTTCATCTTTATATCGACGAACTAAATGCGGATGGTAAGAAATACTTTAATATAAATAATAATTACGGTCACGTGGTTCCAGTTTCAAATTTGTCAAGACGTTTCTATTTACAATCAAGCGTCGAAGAGATCAAGACTAGATTGTAAACGCCGGTAGTTAATGGTAAATTTAATTTAAACGCCGGTAGTGAATAGCAAGTAGTAATTTTTTAATTTGCCATGATTCTCTACCGGCGTTTACAACCGTAAAAATGCCGAACTTGAAATGCGAATTAATTATTAAATACACATGTATATTATGGCATTACCTGTGCATTGATCGATCTTCCTAGTTATATTTATATCACACTGTATATGTAACTTGAATGGGATTACAGTGAACCTAATCCTAAATCCGGATTTGTTATAGATCTTTATTAAGTATAATTATATATACTGAAACGCAAAAGAAACGCAACTCGGGAATTTCCGGTATATATGGTATGTACAATATGCTGCTGTTAATCGAATGGTACATGGCTACTTACGACCTTTCCTTTCAGAAAAAATACCAGAACAACACATAATACAGCAAATAGTATTCCTGCAAAGTTTCATTATTGACAGAGTACGCGTTTGGCTAAAACATGTAAGCAAACTTAGGATGCAAACTTTTGCAAACTCTTTATGTTAAATACAATACTGAACTGGCTCAGTTTTTCAAAGAGGAACTTCAACATTTATGAATTTCTTGTTACAAGGTGTAGTGTGATTAAAACGTCTACAACATCACAGTTGTGTCCGTTCCATAATTAACTGCACAACTGTTTTGGGGGATTTCTTTGGAATATTATGTGGAATTAAGTGTACTGTATATACAATATATATTCCCGCGTTTCTTTTACGTTTCAGTATATTACACCGAGACTGATATTGATGTTTGTTTGGGGTTTTACGTTTGTTCAGATAGTTTTCACATGTTAGGCTTTGTATGACGATTTTAATGGGTGGAAGCCGACCATCTACATTCCACTGGGTAAAACCGGTGCTGAATACATACCTCCGCCATCCGTAAGAATTGACACGTTCTCACTTACAAGTTAGTAGTAGTAGTAGTAGTAGTAGTAGTAGTAGTAGTAGTGGTAGTGGCAGTGGCAGTGGTAATAGGTAGTAGTAGTAGTAGTAGCAGAAGCAGCCGCAGCAGCAGCAGAAGCAGTAGCAGTATTATTATTATTAGTAGTAGTAGTAGTAGTAGTAGTAGTAGTAGTGGTTGTTGTAGTAGTAGCAGCAGCAGCAACAGCAGCAGCAGCATAAGCAGCAGAAGCAGCAGAAGCAGCAGAAGCAGTAGTAGTAGCAGTAGTAGTAGTAGTAGTAGTAGTAGTAGTAGTAGTTGTAGCAGTAGTAGTAGTAGTAGTAGTAGCAGCAGCAGAAGCAGCAGCAGCATTAGCAGTAGTAGAAGTAGCAGTAGTAGTAGTAGTAGCAGCAGCAAAAGCAGCAGCAGCAGAAGCAGCAGAAGCAGCAGAAGCAGTAGTAGTAGTAGTAGTAGTAGTAGTAGTAGTAGTAGTAGTAGAAGTAGTAGTAGTAGTAGTAGTAGTAGTAGTAGTAGCAGCAGCAGCAGAAGCAGCAGCAGCATTAGCAGTAGTAGAAGTAGCAGTAGTAGTAGTAGTAGCAGCAGCAGAAGCAGTAGCAGTAGTAGTAATATTAGTAGTAGTAGTAGCAGCAGCAGAAGCAGCAGCAGCATTAGCAGTAGTAGAAGTAGCAGTAGTAGTAGTAGTAACAGTAGCAGTAGCAGTAGCAGTAGCAGTATAAGCAGCAGCAGAAGCAGTAGCAGTAGTAGTAATATTAGTAGTAGTAGTAGTATTAGTAGTTGTAGTAGTTGTAGCAGTAGCAGCAGCAGCAGCAACAGCAGCAGCAGTTGTAGTAGTAGTAGCAGTAGTAGTAGTAGTAGTAGTAGTAGTAGTAGTTGTAGTAGTAGTAGTAGTAGTAGTATTGGTTGTTGTAGTAGTAGTATTAGTAATAGTAGCAGCAGCAGCAGCAGAAGCAGAAGCAGAAGCAGCAGAAGCAGCAGAAGCAGTAGTAGTAGTAGCAGTAGTAGTAGTAGTAGCAGCAGCAGAAGCAGCAGCAGCATTAGCAGCAGTAGTAGAAGTAGCAGTAGTAGTAGTAGTAGTAGTAGTAGTAGTAGTAGTAGTAGTAGCAGTAGTAGTAGAAGTAGCAGTAGCAGTAGTAGTAGTAGCAGTAGTAGTAGTAGTAGTAGCAGCAGCAGTAGCAGAAGCAGCAGCACCAGAAGCAGCAGTAGTAGTAGTAGTAGTTGTTGTAGCAGCAGCAGCAGCAGCAGCAGCAGCAGCAACAGCAGCAGTAGCAGTAGTAGTAGTTGCAGCAGCAGCATGAGGAGGAGGAGGAGGAGGAGGAGGAGGAGTAACTAAAAATCTACTATCTACCTCACTTGCACTATTGACTCGGACAGCCTCTACTACTCTCTTGTTCGTTGGCCTGTGCCAACATATCATGTGTGCTTCATATCGATTGCCCGCATCGTTCTCCAACAAGCTGTAAAAAACATATTATAGTTTAGAGAGAGATTTTTTATTGTAACTATATTAGTTTAAAACTATTTATTTATAGAGAGAGATAAAATACAGGAATCCGATACCAGTAATAGATAGAGTCTGAACTCTGCGAGTTAGTTCATTTAAACATGGCTGCAGCCCGTCGGGTTTTTTAAATAATCAAAGATGACATACTCTGTTTTGTAGTATGGAGTACTTAGTGGCACTGTCAGAAAAACTACCGCTCTCTAACTTTTTATTTATTTTAAAAATTATTGGATCTTAGAGCATGGTTTATCTCCACCCCTTTAGTTATTCTGAATTAAACGTTTAATGCTTTGCATTCTTCAAAGGAAAATCCACCAAACATACCATAACATGTATTAAATATATGTATGTGGTCCATGTATATGTATGTGGTCCATATATATGTATGTGGTCCATGACTGAAATATTCCACACATATGACCACCTGGTCAACGCCCACTTTCGACCGACACATCAGCAGGAGTATGCGACGTCCTCAATGCCACAGGCGCCTTGCGTGAATCAGGGACGTAGCTGACCTGGATCCAGGCTGACCTATATATATATATATATATATACATATATATATATATATATATATATATATATATATATATATAGGCCCTATATATATAGGGGTGTCCGGCAGCTGCTCGCTCCCCCCTCCCCCCCCCCCCCCCCACACACACCACCCATACCCCATTTTCTTTTTAATTTATCTGTGTAACGGTGCGTTTCGGCGTATGTCTGATAGAACACTTGTGTGGTATTTGATGAAATATATTTTGACAAATTTGAGGATTAACATTTGACAAAGTTGAATTACCTACACTGTAAAATAAAATAAGAAATAAATGTTGACACCAAACTTCACCCCCAACCCCTCCACCACCCCCACTACCACATCCGGCTTCAGTTTTTATTGCATTTTTGGACATTTCCTTGTATATTATGTTTCAGTTTTCAAATTGATGTATAGACCCGGGCTATAAATAACCTTCTCCGAAACATAAATTCATCTAAAAAAATAGTTGATACGAGAAAGGGGTTAATTTAATTATTCGATATTCAGATAATTATTACGTTTCATTTTAGTATAGTATAATTTAATAACTTCATATTCAGATATCAAGCTAAATATCAGGCTGTCCAATTAGAAATTGCTTTGTTATTCTAGCTGTGGAATGAGGAATGCGGATCTAGAGATAGACCTAATAACCGCCTGTCTCCATGATGTATTACTACGCAAGATATAAACCTAATAAACATGTCATTCTTCCGCTGAGATTTAAAGCTCTTGTACAGATATAGAGGATCGTAATTAAGATCCCACGAGATTTATGAAACGATTAATGCTTGGTTTTAATTGTAGGGAGGTCACGGGTTCAAATGAACGAGCTACTAGTACTATTTGTATGAAGCCGTGGTGTAACCCACGATCTCCCGCATGCGATGCTGGCGCCCTCCCACTAATCCACCTTCACGATGGAATAAATACGTACAGACCAGTCAATCGTGAAAACCCGGCCAATCCCGTCATTCTTCGGGATCTCGTGTATATCGAGCTTCGGTATATTCAAAATCTTGACATTTTGATCGCCGGAATGCAACTGCACAGAAAATAGTGCACTGTTGCTCTGACAACAATATATCCGTTGTCCACACGTGTAGATGTATAATTTGCATTGAATGTTTGTGTTTTACAATGTAAATGAAGGTTTTATGTCTGCTTTCATTGTAAAAAAACAAACTATTGATGGAGCAATGGGCTAAATGACATGGCAAAATTTGGATGATAACTATGGTTTTAAATGCGAATTTGTTTTGGCGGAAACCTAAATCGCGATGACGTAACCAATATTGCAACTCGGGTAATGCTGCAAGCAGTGTACGAGATGTTACGAATGACAGATCAATATGACGTTTAGTGATGTAGATGGAAGAGTGTACAAACTCAAATTTATTTATAATCCAGATCTATAATCCAGATCTATAATCCAGATCTATAATCCAGATCTATAATCCAGATCAGAAAAAGCAGCAGGGACTTGTCAAAAGCAAATTGGAGAAAAAAACATGTGTTTATGGACTCGTGAACTTATATTTCATTTTCCTCACTTCTCGGTGAAAATGAATCCGATATTTGGTCCAAATAAACGTACGTATAAAGAAATATAAAAAGATCGGACAGGGAAAGTAGCATTCAAGGAGGACAGTCAACCACAAAACACAGAAACAAACACGCAAACAAACAAACAAGAAGGCAAAAGTAATATTAAATGCAAACGACATCACAAACACAAAAGGGTTGACAATAGGGCTACCGCCTTGGAACGGTCAGTGGCAAAGTAGGCCACTGGGGGTTTAAACCGGTTCTAGGGTGCACCAAACCTCACACTTACCCTACTGTCATCCCATTAAAGCAGGACAGTGTTAATAAAGAAATCCCCGCCATAATATGCTCGTGTAAATATAATACAAAAAACAATAGCCTAGAAAGCCACAGTGAAGGTACTCAATGACTTGGCAGAAGCCAGAGCAACAAGAGAATAATCCATTAAATAATATTTTATTTATGAAACAAGCAGCCTTAGAAAAAATAGATACTAGTATAGAAGTCGAACAGCAAATTAAGTAATTAAGTACCACAGTCAACCACAGTCAACCACAGTCAACCTCAGTCAACCACAGTCAACCACAGTCAACCTCAGTCAACCTCAGTCAACCACAGTCAACCACAATCAACCAACCTCAGTCCAGTCAACCACAGTCAACCACAGTCAACCTCAGTCAACCACAGTCAACCACAGTCAACCACAGTCAACCTCAGTCAACCTCAGTCAACCACAGTCAACCACAGTCAACCACAGTCAACCTCAGTCAACCACGCATCATCGAAACAAACAACAATTACAATTTCAAACAAAGGCATGCTGTCACACAAACATGAATGGTTGACAATAGGGTTACCACCTTGGTACGGTTAGTTGCAAACAGGCCGCTGGGGGTTTAAACCAGGTTCAATGGTGCACCAAACTTCACTCTTATCCTACTGTCGTCCCAATTAAAATGGAAAAGTCTAAATGGAAAAATAAGCGTCAGGCTATATCCACTAACACACTAGGTATCATCAATAGGCAATTAACATATAACACGTCAGGCTATATCCACTAACACACTAGGTATCATCAATAGGCAATTAACATATAACACGGAGATAATCATGTATATATAAATACAAAAGGAAAAAGCCGTAAAGAAAGACACAATGTAATTGCTCAAGTTGTGCGTTGCAAAATCATGTGATTAAGACCAGTGATCTTACGAAGTTTGTAAATCACATAACCATAAAAGCAAGGTTGTGATTCGCAGAAGAATTCAGAAGATGCCTTGAACTTTAGACTTCGGACTCGTCTGTTTTAGAGCTCCGACGGTGACATATATGATGATAGAATGTCTCACTTTTATCAAATCTCCGTCTGGGAACACTGGTCCATTCGTGATCAATACTGAAACTTCACTTTTTCATTTAAATGAATTGAATTGAATTTGGTTTTACGGTGCAACAACGCATGAAAGGTTATATGGCGCCTAATAGGAATGAACATGCCAAGCTCATCCTCCATTTACATCAAGATAAATTATGAAGAATGGGCCTAAAACCTTTTAAACTGCAAAACTGCAGAGTTGCTGCAAATTCTATAATATACTCTCAATTTACGATGGAGCCGCATTTCCACGTTTACATACGCGGTGTCATGATGAAGACCTTGAATGAGCATAATAAAACTTGACAAAATGAGCATGAAGGTATGTGTGGGTGGGGGAGGTGGCGGGGTCTTACCCCTCTGCCGCCTCTAGCTGGATTTGCAGTGGTTGCATTCTATCCCGGCAACCACACGTGTTTGCATTTAAATGAAAATAGACTACTAAAACTATTTTGTTTATTTTTTTCCAATATATTTTTGTTATGTTTCTTGTTTCCAACCAGTAGCTAGAAGCAGTATAGTCTCTATCTTCCATGAATACTTTCGGTTTTCTCTGATATATCAAATCTGCCACCTAATCACCTGATAAGCCTAAGTGAGCCGTTTACGACTGATATAAGCACTGCATTTTGGTTGTAAACTCTGCGTGCACACGGTTTGTAAAAGCTGCGTTAACATGAATACCCTTGGTACGTTGACGACTCTCAGTAAAACGTACTCAAAGACCATTGGAACATTCACGAACATAAAACGTATGCGAATACCTTGGAAAGTCAACAAGTAGTAAAAACGGCAGCAAAGATCCTGAAACGTTTACGACTAGCGGTAAAACACATGCTGAAAAGCATTGGAAAGTTTACGACTAGCGGTAAAACGCATGCGAATACCTTCGGAATGTTTACGACTAGCGGTAAAACGCATGCAGAAAAGCATTGGAAAGTTTACGACTAGCGGTAAAACGCATGCGAATACCCTCGGAACGTTTACGACTAGCGGTAAAACGCATGCAGAAAAGCATTGGAAAGTTTACGACTAGCGTAGACTGGTATCAGTCTATATATTCGACTATAAATAATAAAATTAGACAAATTAAAAAATAAAATAATACTCTGCATAAAAATGGTTTGTTTTAGTTCAAGCTCTGTTTCTCTTCATGGCTGATTTTATACTTAATGTTCAGATAAGACCATACACGTTATAAGTGGAGATATTTGCCTCTTTCATGTTAAGGAAATTCTATAATAATAGTTAAAAGGTTATAACATTGCCAGTCTAGACTAGCGGTTTGTTTGTATGTTTGTATGGTGTTTTACGTCATTTTCAACACACGTATGGTTATATATGATGGTGGAGATTTTTGTGGTAGAGGCAGACTACCCACTTTTCCTGGGTAAAACTCATGCAAAGACCCCTGGGACGTTTACGACAAATGATAAAACGCATGCAAAGACCCCTGGGACGTTTACGACAAATGATAAAACGCATGCAAAGACCCCTGGGACGTTTACGACAAATGATAAAACGCATGCAAAGACCCCTGGGACGTTTACGACAAATTATAAAACGCATGCAAAGACCCCTGGGACGTTTACGACAAATGATAAAACGCATGCAAAGACCCTTGGGACGTTTACGACTAGAGGTAAAACGCATGAAAAGACACTTGGAACGTTTACGACTAGCGGTACAACGCATGCAAAGACCCTTGGAAAGTTTACAAGTGGTAAAACTTATGCAAAGACCCTTGGGACGTTTACGACAAATGGAAAAACGCATGCAAAGACCCCTGTGACGTTTACGAGTAGGGGTAAAACGCATGCAAAGACACTTGGAACGTTTACGACTAGCGGTAAAACACATGCAAAGACCCTTTCCCGCCTCTCACAGCTGCAGGTTTGAATCCGATCGACTTGTCAAGTGAGAAAGTATCGATTCTTACGAATGGCGGGATGTCTACAGTACTGGTTCTACCCAGAAAAAATGGGCTGGTCTGCTTCTACCACAAAAAAATCGACCGTCGTATATTGCCTAACATGTGCTAAAAGACGTAAAACAACATTCAAACAAAACGACCAGCAGTAAAACGTTGCGTGCAGGCGAAGTCCTTTGCAACGTTAAAGCTGAGTTCAAGCGAAGACCCTTGGAACCTTATAGTTCTGCAAATCTTAGGACTTACCTGACAGGGTAATAGACTATGGATTTCGTTATCAAACTGTTCGTTATTGCCTGTGGATTATAATTCAGCATGATGCCAAGTTAAAATCAGAGAAACATTAAAAAATAAATAATGAAATCATAGATGGCTTCAAGGATCCGCCAAATATATATATATATATATATATACAGGTTTACCACCACTAATTACATGTAAACCTCCGAGGTGTACACCTCCGAGGTGTAGTCGAATGTAGTTCCTATAATAAAAAGTAATCCCTCCTTTTTTGATGGAAATGGGCATTATAAGTAGTGGAAAACTGCACATTTCTGTTCGATTTTATGGTTGTATGTATAAGAAGCGTTTTAATAGGTTTTACTGGATCACTGGTGAAATTTTCGAAATTTCGACTCTATGATTTGTGAGCAACCATCACTGAAAACAGCTGTACCCTTGACCTGTTTAGTAAACAAACAAGACCTTTCTTACATGTCTTGTGACCCCACCATTTCTGGTGAATTTTCAAGTGAAAAAATAGTTTTCTCTATGAAATTACACTGCTTTGAGTTGAAGTGCAGCAAATCATTAATATGTGGAAATTTAACATTGGTGTCTATGGGAAAATAATTAGTGGTTTCTTACCTACATCAGGAAAACTAAATGACGTTATAAACAGAGAAAATAAAACGCATTACTTGCATTGACTTTATCTGTGTATCTGAGGTCAAGGTTTAAAAACTAACTTGAACAAAACAAAAATAGAAGAAAACTGAAATAGTCTTGGTTTAAGTAATCTAATACATGCAAGTAGACAATATTGCAATATATATAATAAAAATATTCATGTATAGCGCATATCGATACTGACGTCACACAATAAGACACAATCAAATTCAATATAATCCCGATCTGTTTCCGGACAAAATCATACATAATTGTACGAATGAAATCTATTTTTAGCAATTTTAAGCAATCTTGATACCAGCTATTCTCAAATGAGAATCATATGATGTATATAAAGGAGACACATATAATACTCATACACATATAATACTCATACGAAATATTCCACAGGATGTTTATATCATCTGAGGAGTTTCATATAATTTTCGCATGATATTCAGTAAAGAATATGTAGGCATACTGTCAAAGAATCATTATTATTTACAGCTTTGATAAAGTTGGAAAAGGGTGGAAGAATTATTATTATCTCCTATCACATCTAATATAATCTTATTTTTCTAGAGACATAAGTGTACAATAAAACATGTGTTTTGTTGATTCACATAATGTAAATATGTATTTAGAAAATGTAAATGCTCTTTGTAAAGATGTGTTTTATTGTATAATTGTGTAAATTGAAAAATAAAATATTTTCAAAAAAAAAAAAAAAGTTTGAAAAGGGTGGAAGAATTATCAAAAGTCGGATGACAAAGAAAGAAGAGACGACCATTTGAAAGTTATTATAAAACGGATATGGGAGCCGTCATTTTGATAAATATGACGTCATAGTTCTAAATTATCATATATGGCATATTGATAAATATCATTTAAAGCAAAGAAAGTCAGTTAACTGCAAATGAATGTAAAATACTTTTCTGGTCATATAATGCATTATTATCCTTAAGTATAAAATATTTTTCATACTGATGTTTTCCTATAAATCATTAAATTTAATATTCATAAAGATTCCATAGATGGTCATTAAGAACTATAATAGCATAGCTCTCAAAATTGCGCTTCCATACATGTTTCAACAGAACCTTCAAATGGTCATATCTTCTTTGTTTATCATCCGATATTGATAATTCTTTCAATCTTTTCCAAGTTTTCAGAACTCTCAATAACAGTGATCGTCTGGCTGTGAGGCTATATTCCCTTTAATTCATCAATGTTTCCTTTTTAAACATACATATGTTCAATAAAGTTCGTAAAAAAGCATACTTATACAATCCTCATAAAAAAATCTTTATTTTGTTTGAATTATGCTGTACGGCATTTTCAATACATGTCAGGTTATATACGATTTTTTATGTTATTTTTAAAAAAAAAAAAAATTGTGGTAGAGGAAGACCATCCACTTTTCCTGGGTAGAACCAGTACTGTACACCTCCCGCCATCCGTAAGAATCGACATTTCTTCACTTACAAGAAGAGCTCCAAGTGGGATTCGAACCCGCAGCGGTGATGAGAGGCGAGGAGGTTTACAAGGCAACGTCGTTAACCACTGGGTCACGGAGACGCTAGAGGTTTATAAAAGAACCATGTAATGATCATTTATATAAACATCATACAATAGGTATCATACAATAGTACAATAGTCATACAATAGGTATCATACAATAGGTATCAAACAATAGTACAATAGTCATACAATAGGTATCATACAATAGGTATCATACAATAGGTATCATACAATAGGTATCATACAATAGTACAATAGGTATCATACAATAGTCATACAATAGGTATCATACAATAGGTATAATACAATAGGTATAATACAATAGGTATCATACAATAGGTATAATACAATAGGTATAATACAATAGGTATAATACAATAGGTATCATACAATAGATACCATACAATAGGTATCATACAATAGGTATCATACAATAGTCATACAATAGTTATCATACAATAGGTATAATACAATAGGTATAATACAATAGGTATTATACAATAGGTATTATACAATAGGTATCATACAATAGGTATCATACAATAGGTATAATACAATAGGTATAATACAATAGGTATTATACAATAGGTATTATACAATAGGTATTATACAATAGGTATTATACAATAGGTATCATACAATAGGTATAATACAATAGGTATAATACAATAGGTATCATACAATAGGTATCATACAATAGGTATCATACAATAGGTATCATACAATAGTACAATAGGTATCATACAATAGTCATACAATAGGTATCATACAATAGGTATAATACAATAGGTATAATACAATAGGTATTATACAATAGGTATTATACAATAGGTATCACACAATAGGTATAATACAATAGGTATAATACAATATGTATTATACACTAGGTATTATACAATAGGTATCATACAATAGGTATCATACAATAGGTATAATACAATAGGTATAATACAATAGGTATCATACAATAGGTATCATACAATAGGTATCATACAATAGTACAATAGGTATCATACAATAGTCATACAATAGGTATCATACAATAGGTATAATACAATAGGTATAATACAATAGGTATAATACAATAGGTATAATACAATAGGTATCATACAATAGGTATCATGCAATAGGTATCATACAATAGGTATCATACAATAGGTATAATACAATAGGTTTAATACAATAGGTATCATACAATAGGTATCATACAATAGGTATCATACAATAGGTATTATACAATAGGTATAATACAATAGGTTTAATACAATAGGTATCATACAATAGGTATCATACAATAGTACAATAGGTATCATACAATAGGTATCATACAATAGGTATAATACAATAGGTTTAATACAATAGGTATCATACAATAGGTATCATACAATAGGTATCATACAATAGGTATTATACAATAGGTATTATACACTAGGTATCATACAATAGGTATCATACAATAGGTATCATACAATAAGTATCATACAATAGTACAATAGGTATCATACAATAGGTATAATAGGTATCATACAATAGTCATACAATAGGTATCATACAATAGTACAATAGGTATCATACAATAGTCATACAATAGGTATCATACAATAGGTATAATACAATAGGTATAATACAATAGGTATCATACAATAGGTATAATACAATAGGTATAATACAATAGGTATAATACAATAGGTATCATACAATAGATACCATACAATAGGTATCATACAATAGGTATCATACAATAGGTATCATACAATAGGTATAATACAATAGGTATCATACAATAGTACAATAGGTATCATACAATAGTCATACAATAGGTATCATACAATAGGTATAATACAATAGGTATAATACAATAGGTATCATACAATAGGTATAATACAATAGGTATAATACAATAGGTATAATACAATAGGTATCATACAATAGATACCATACAATAGGTATCATACAATAGGTATCATACAATAGGTATCATACAATAGGTATTATACAATAGTACAATAGGTATCATACAATAGTCATACAATAGGTATCATACAATAGGTATAATACAATAGGTATAATACAATAGGTATCATACAATAGGTATAATACAATAGGTATAATACAATAGGTATAATACAATAGGTATCATACAATAGATACCATACAATAGGTATCATACAATAGGTATCATACAATAGGTATCATACAATAGTCATACAATAGTTATCATACAATAGGTATAATACAATAGGTATAATACAATAGGTATTATACAATAGGTATTATACAATAGGTATCATACAATAGGTATCATACAATAGGTATAATACAATAGGTATAATACAATAGGTATTATACAATAGGTATTATACAATAGGTATCACACAATAGGTATAATACAATAGGTATAATACAATAGGTATAATACAATAGGTATTATACAATAGGTATTATACAATAGGTATCATACAATAGGTATCATACAATAGGTATAATACAATAGGTATAATACAATAGGTATTATACAATAGGTATTATACAATAGGTATTATACAATAGGTATTATACAATAGGTATCATACAATAGGTATCATACAATAGGTATAATACAATAGGTATAATACAATAGGTATCATACAATAGGTATAATACAATAGGTATCATACAATAGGTATAATACAATAGGTATAATACAATAGGTATCATACAATAGGTATAATACAATAGGTATAATACAATAGGTATCATACAATAGGTATAATACAATAGGTATCATACAATAGGTATAATACAATAGGTATAATACAATAGGTATCATACAATAGGTATAATACAATAGGTATAATACAATAGGTATAATACAATAGGTATCATACAATAGATACCATACAATAGGTATCATACAATAGGTATCATACAATAGGTATCATACAATAGTCATACAATAGTTATCATACAATAGGTATAATACAATAGGTATAATACAATAGGTATTATACAATAGGTATTATACAATAGGTATCATACAATAGGTATCATACAATAGGTATAATACAATAGGTATAATACAATAGGTATTATACAATAGGTATTATACAATAGGTATTATACAATAGGTATTATACAATAGGTATCATACAATAGGTATCATACAATAGGTATAATACAATAGGTATAATACAATAGGTATCATACAATAGGTATAATACAATAGGTATAATACAATAGGTATCATACAATAGGTATAATACAATAGGTATCATACAATAGGTATCATACAATAGTACAATAGGTATCATACAATAGTCATACAATAGGTTTCATACAATAGGTATAATACAATAGGTATAATACAATAGGTATTATACAATAGGTATTATACAATAGGTATCACACAATAGGTATAATACAATAGGTATAATACAATATGTATTATACACTAGGTATTATACAATAGGTATCATACAATAGGTATCATACAATAGGTATAATACAATAGGTATAATACAATAGGTATCATACAATAGGTATCATACAATAGGTATCATACAATAGTACAATAGGTATCATACAATAGTCATACAATAGGTATCATACAATAGGTATAATACAATAGGTATAATACAATAGGTATAATACAATAGGTATAATACAATAGGTATCATACAATAGGTATCATGCAATAGGTATCATACAATAGTACAATAGGTATCATACAATAGTCATACAATAGGTATCATACAATAGGTATCATACAATAGGTATAATACAATAGGTTTAATACAATAGGTATCATACAATAGGTATCATACAATAGGTATCATACAATAGATATTATACAATAGGTATTATACACTAGGTATCATACAATAGGTATTATACAATAGGTTTTATACAATAGGTCTCATATAATAGGTATAATACAATAGGTATCATATAATAGGTATTATACAATAGGTTTTATACAATAGGTCTCATATAATAGGTATAATACAATAGGTATCATACAATAGGTATCATACAATAGGTATCATACAATAGGTATAATACAATAGGTATCATACAATAGGTATCATACAATAGGTATAATACAAAAGGTATCATATAATAGGTATCTAGAATAGGTATAATACAATAGGTATCATACAATAGGTTTCATACAATAGGTATCATACAATAGGTATAATACAATAGGTATCGTATAATAGGTATCATATAATAGGTATAATACAATAGGTATCATACAATAGGTATCATACAATATGTATCATACAATAGGTATAGTACAATAGGTATCATACAATAGGTATCATACAATAGGTATAATACAATAGGTATAATACAATAGGTATCATACAATAGGTATCATACAATAGGTATAATACAATAGGTATAATACAATAGGTATCATACAATATGTATCATACAATAGGTATAATACAATAGGTATCATATAATAGGTATAATACAATAGGTATCATATAATAGGTATCTAGAATAGGTATAATACAATAGGTATCATACAATAGGTATCATACAATAGGTTTCATACAATAGGTATCATACAATAGGTATAATACAATAGGTATCATATAATAGGTATCTAGAATAGGTATAATACACTAGGTATCATACAATAGGTTTCATACAATAGGTATCATACAATAGGTATAATACAATAGGTATCATATAATAGGTATCATATAATAGGTATAATACAATAGGTATCATACAATAGGTATCATACAATATTTATCATACAATAGGTATAATACAATAGGTATAATACAATAGGTATCATACAATATGTATCATACAATAGGTATAATACAATAGGTATCATATAATAGGTATAATACAATAGGTATCATATAATAGGTATCTAGAATAGGTATAATACAATAGGTATCATACAATAGGTATCATACAATAGGTTTCATACAATAGGTATCATACAATAGGTATAATACAATAGGTATCATATAATAGGTATCATACAATAGTACAATAGGTATCATACAATAGTCATACAATAGGTATCATACAATAGGTATAATACAATAGGTATAATACAATAGGTATAATACAATAGGTATCATACAATAGGTATCATGCAATAGGTATCATACAATAGTACAAGAGGTATCATACAATAGTCATACAATAGGTATCATACAATAGGTATCATACAATAGGTATAATACAATAGGTTTAATACAATAGGTATCATACAATAGGTATCATACAATAGGTATCATACAATAGGTATTATACAATAGGTATTATACAATAGGTATCATACAATAGGTATTATACAATAGGTTTTATACAATAGGTCTCATATAATTAGGTTATAATACAATAGGTATCATATAATAGGTATTATTCAATAGGTATCATATAATAGGTATCATACAATAGGTATAATACAATAGGTATAATACAATAGGTATCATACAATAGGTATCATATAATAGGTATCTAGAATTGGTATCATACAATAGGTTTCATACAATAGGTATAATACAATAGGTATCATATAATAGGTATCATATAATAGGTATCATATAATAGGTATCATATAATAGGTATAATACAATAGGTATCATACAATAGGTATCATACAATATGTATCATACAATAGGTATAGTACAATAGGTATCATACAATAGGTATCATACAATAGGTATAATACAATAGGTATAATACAATAGGTATCATACAATAGGTATCATACAATAGGTATAATACAATAGGTATAATACAATAGGTATCATACAATATGTATCATACAATAGGTATAATACAATAGGTATCATATAATAGGTATAATACAATAGGTATCATATAATAGGTATCTAGAATAGGTATAATACAATAGGTATCATACAATAGGTATCATACAATAGGTTTCATACAATAGGTATCATACAATAGGTATAATACAATAGGTATCATATAATAGGTATCTAGAATAGGTATAATACAATAGGTATCATACAATAGGTTTCATACAATAGGTATCATACAATAGGTATAATACAATAGGTATCATATAATAGGTATCATATAATAGGTATAATACAATAGGTATCATACAATAGGTATCATACAATATGTATCATACAATAGGTATAATACAATAGGTATAATACAATAGGTATCATACAATATGTATCATACAATAGGTATAATACAATAGGTATCATATAATAGGTATAATACAATAGGTATCATATAATAGGTATCTAGAATAGGTATAATACAATAGGTATCATACAATAGGTATCATACAATAGGTTTCATACAATAGGTATCATACAATAGGTATAATACAATAGGTATCATATAATAGGTATCTAGAATAGGTATAATACAATAGGTATCATACAATAGGTTCATACAATAGGTATCATACAATAGGTATAATACAATAGGTATCATATAATAGGTATCATATAATAGGTATAATACAATAGGTATCATACAATAGGTATCATACAATATGTATCATACAATAGGTATCAATACAATAGGTATAATACAATAGGTATCATACAATTAGGTATCATACAATAGGTATCATACAATAGGTATCATACAATAGGTATCATACAATAGGTATCATACAATAGGTATCATACAATAGGTATCATACAATAGGTATCATACAATAGGTATCATACAATAGGTATCATACAATAGGTTATCATACAATAGGTATCATACAATAGGTATCATACAATAGGTATCATACAATAGGTATCATACAATAGGTATCATACAATAGGTATCATACAATAGGTATCATACAATAGGTATCATACAATAGGTATCATACAATAGGTATCATAGAATAGGTATCATACAATAGGTATCATACAATAGGTATCATACAATAGGTATAATACAATAGGTATCATACAATAGGTATCATACAATAGGTATCATATAATAGGTATCATACAATAGGTATCATACTAATAGGTATACATACAATAGGTATAATACAATAGGTATCATACAATAGTGCTTATAGTACATATAGGTATCATAATAGGTAATTACAGGTAAC
>JAWPHD010014435.1:0-61358 GCA_037043455.1 Cyrtodaria siliqua
TTCTAAAACAACAGTTTGGCATGAAGTTCCATATCTGTTTGAAATTACTGTTGTCTGTCTTCATATCATAGTTTGGAATTTCCATTATAATAATACTTGGATAATACTTATCTAGTCTTAACTCATGTTAATGTATCTAACCTATAGTATACATGTCTATTTTAAAGTGGAAAGAATTAGCGAATAAAATTCAAATATCGAAAATATCTTGTTAAAGAATATGAAAATAAAGTTATTCAAAAAAGATTAGAAAGAGGAGCTATCAAGGATTTATATCAAAAAATGCTCGATCCAGTAAACTAGTAAAATAACAGAGCAAACAAGGCAGCTAGCTGAACATTTGGTTACCCTTCCAGAAATACGTCAACAGTTGACTATACTTCCGGAGGCGCTGCGCCCGCAATTAGCTGCCCCACCTGAGCGTGGAGCCATAGCACCACCACCGCCACCGCCACCATCACCACCGCCATTCGTTTTTAGAGATAAAAAACCGGCTATCATGCAAACTGTAGATCCTAAAGACCAAAAACCAAGGGTTGATTTCGGGGAGGAACTAAAGCGGGTAATAGAGTCTGGACCAAAATTAAGAAAAACTCCGGGAAAAGTGCTTAGATTCAATCGAGCCTGAGGAAGAAGAAAAGAAAAAGGAAGAAGAGGAAAAAGAAGAATCGGAAGAAGAACCTGCTGTGAGGCCTAAGAAACCAACGTATAATGTTGACTTAGATGCTGGCATGGATAAAAAAGTACTTGATAAGTGTGATTTGCCAGTTACAACTGAAATACCATATATTATGGATGAGTATACTGATTATGAAAAGTATGTTAGAAAGGCTAAAAAAACACGCAATGACTTGTCTCTCAAGTTAAAATCTCCAGACAAACGAATAGACAACCTTAGCAAAGAAAAGCTAGATGAAAGGTTTCAGAAATCGGTAACTACAAGAACTGATGAAAAACTTTTAAAATTAATGGATCCTAAATTACGAATGGAAACTTTAACCCCGCTTAAAACTAAACGTGATGAGATGGCTAATGATATAAAAGCTATAGAATTTTACATGCAAAAGGTTATCAGAACGAGTTCGGGCAGCCACAGAGACTACAAAAAAGACTTCCGGTGAAGGTATGCAGCAGAAAAGAAATTCATACAAAGTAAGCAAAGATGGTCACTACGGTATGCTTCAAATTGATATACCTAATCTTGTTGGTCATCACAAACTAATTGCTAGACAAGGAGGGTCAGTTGTGCTAGCTTTGAAAGTAGATGGTGATTTTATAGACTTGATGACAAAGCATTACAACAAAGGAAAAGCATACTCGAAGCTATCTCAAAATGCTTTCAAGAAAGTGACAGAATTATCTTATTTACCAATTCATAAAAGCTCTTCAAAGTACAAGAAGATTTTAGAAGGTTGTGCGGAATATTACAATAGTCCTGATGATCTAGAGTTAGTGTGTGGAACTATTAAATCTGGAAATATTAGTCCACAGTTGATGAATAAAGGTATTGGTATAATCGACGAGTTATTTAAAAATGGTAATATATCGGAGCATGAGCAATTGTTTTCTAAATATTTCAATTAATCTAATTATTATAATGAAGGAAATTAAAAGCAAGGAGGAATTAATTAGTTACTTGACTCGACAAGCGGCAGCATACAGACTTAGTTACAAATTATGCGGCATAATTAATACAGTGTTGCAAATCACAAGCGGGATAATTGGTTGTACTGCCGCATTGGTATTAATCACCGCAGTTCCTTTTTTCATAGCTATTGTTGGAGCAATTCCCCCAATAATTGCGGTTTTGATGAACACAACTAAAATAGCAGAGAAAAAGGTTTTATTAAAATCATATCATAGGAGTTTCAAACAACTTCTTTCATATGTGCAAACATCTAATATGCCAGATGGGGAAATAATCTCATCATGCTTTTCTACAATACTCCATCTGCAGCAAAATGATAGTTTTACTGAACCTCTGGAAAGATATATTGAGAGGTATAAGTTAAACGGCTACTAAACCAGTTATTTTTCAACTTGTTTCCGTATGGCATCGTACTTGTCTCTAGTAGCTTTTGTCTTAATTAGCTTTGTTTCTTTTTTTCTTTTTAATAGCTCGAATATACGGTTAAAGTTAAATTAATTATTTAATTAATTATGGCTTAAAGATTTTTTTATTATACATATTATATAATGAGTGTCATAACATTACTTGAGAAATCTCCAAAACGATACAGCAAGGTCTTCAAAGTTATGATTATATTTGAGGACAAACCAATTCTTCAACTTTATATAACAAAACCGCTTGTTGCAAAATTGCTTGAAAAAGAATTAAAAACAACAGGTGGTTTTAAAGTGTCTGTTTATATGAGAATGACGTTTAATAAGGTAACACGTGTTGACAAAGAAAATGGTGAAATAACTACATTCAAAGTAGCTTATTTTATTTCCAAAGCTGCAATAATCTGAAATAAATTAATGAAGCGTTAGATTTATCACTTGTAGCAATTATGGAAAAAATTGGAGATTGGATGTCAGATTGAAGTGGTTGGCGATTTGCGAAAGTAGATAGGCGTTATGTAAATTTAATAAAGTATAAGCCTTTGAGAGGCAGCTCTTATTTAGAATTATCAAAAGAACTACAACATCATAGAAAATGTTTAATAAATGTAAAAAATGAAAAATTTAACGAGTGCTTTAGATGGTGCCACTTGGCTTGTAAATTTCCTGCTGCAAAAGATCCCCAAAGAATAACAAAGTCAAAAAAGCATATTGGTGATCTTGATTACAGGGAATTACTTTTCCTGTTACATTAAAGCAAATCCCCAAAATAGAAAACCAAAATAATATACGTTTTAATATGTTTGGGTATAGAAATAAGCAGGTATATCCTTTATGTATATCAAAAAATAAAGCAGAAAGCACTTGCGATATGCTTTTAATTGATAAAGAAGATAAAAATCATTTTGTGTGGATAAAGGATTTCAACCGGTTGATGCATGATCAGACCATGTATAATTGAAAAAAATGGTTTTGTAAAATGTATTTGCAGTGCTTCGTAACTGAAAACATGCTAAAAAACATGAGCCTGATTGCCTTTCACTTAATGGTAAGCAAGCGATAAAAATGCCAAACGAAGATAAAAAAGTTTATTTTAAAAACTACGACAGGCAATTAATGGTTCCGTTTGTTATATTTGCTGACTTCGAAGCGACAACTGAAAACGTTTTTTCAGCTTCTAACGATCCCAAAACTCATATACGGATGCCTATCAAAATACTGATTGCGGTTATGGTTACAAAGTTGTTTGTTGTTATGATGATGAACCGTTTGTTACATACAGAGGACCAAATGCTGTTTATAAATTTTTATAAAACAGATAATAGGAGAAGAAACATAGTGTAGAAAAACTATGTGGCAACATTTTACAAAAGACTTAGAAATGACAGAATCACAGGAAAAAGAATTTAAAGCTTCTATAAAATGTCATATTTGTGGTAAGGCTTATGTGAAGGGGGATAAAATGGTTAGGACCATTGTCATGTAACTGGAACGTTCAGAGGAAGTGCTCATGAGATTTGTTATCTTAATTTCAGGTTAACTAGAAAGATACCTGTTATATTTCACAACTTGAGAGGAAACAGTAAATCAGACAGAAACAGTAAATCATTTATTTTGGGAATGTATGCATACAATCTTTCTGGTCAGATTTGCATAGGTTCTTAATTACACATGACATACATATTAACTTGAGTTTGCAAAATATAACCTTTGGTATAGTTAATACGCAAGCACATGTAAATGTATTGAATTTCATAATTATAAATGCAAAATACTTCATTTACATAAACAAATGTAGGAAAACCATTCCAAGTTGTTTAGGTTACAAAACATATTTATTTAAAAGTATAGAAATAGAAAAAGAAATTGCTCTTAAAAATGACAAAATAGACAAACATAACAGCAAATGGAGATCCTTTCTCCTAAATTAAATTTTCATATCTTGTTTTTGAAAGGGAAAACGCACGTCCATAGTTACTCTTTAAAAATAAATAATGTTAAACATCACCTTGGCTGGTATTCTTTGTTTTTTGTTTTTTGTTCGTTTTTTTAATATTATAAAATTATTTTATTTCATTCTTTTTTCTAATTACACTTAGTAAATCTTCTTTTTTTTCTACACTACATTTCTCTCCATAGGTTTTTTTTTCCTTTGTGGTATTATATAGTATTCAATGTGTTGACAGTGTAATTCCCAAGTAAGCAAATTGATTGTTCTTGAAAACATTTTAAATTTAATGTATTTAGTCATTGAATTCTGTATAATATTTCAGGAAAATACTTTTTCCTTTTTTTTATTTAAGAACCAACAACTTTATTCCAACAAATTGTATTAATGGAACATTGTATAGATATTTTTGTTACATATATATGTGGAAGATTCCAGCTCCTTTTTCTTCTTTCAACAAAACGAGAAATAGAGCCATTGTTAGTAGTCAATTTTAAATAAAATAACATACAAGCATAGGCACATTCAAATGAGTAAATAATGAAAATACATAATGCGATGGGTATTGTGTATTTTTTGTTGTTGTTGTTGATTTGGTATTGTTTGTTGTTTGTTGCTGAATTTTCTCTCTTTTAGTATGAATGGTAAAAATATAACCCATTTAAAAAAACAACATGATCGCGCAGAAATCTTCCACAAAAACCAAAAACATCGTATTATCTTTAAGTCTACACTTTATTATATATGTTTTAAATCAAAATGTATATATAAACCATGTATGAAAATAATGTTGAAAATAAAGATATTATATTAAAAAAAACTTGAGAGGATATGGTTCTCATTTTATAATGCAACATATTGGAAACTTTAAAAAAGAATTTTTTTTATACCGAACAACATGGAAAAGTATATGGCTTTCATGTTGGGAAAATAGTTGGTGTTCATTGACAGTTTTCAGTTTATGCCACAATCGCTTGAAAATTTAGTAAAAAACAACCCATCATTCAAGTACACTTCACAAGAATACTCTGGTGAAAAGTTAAAACTGGTGAAGAGAAAAGAAGTTTACCCCTATGACTATATGAATAGTTTTGAACGTTTCAAAGATAAACAATTACCCGATAAAAAAAGTTTCTACTCTAAGTTAAATGATGAGCATATCTCAGATGCAGATTATGAGCATGCTAGAAAAGTATGGAAAACATTTAAAATAAAAAATATGGGAAAATATGATGATCTGTATTTGAAAAGTGATGTTTAGCTGCTGGTTGATGTTTTTGAAAACTTTAGAGTAATGTGCTATGAGTATTACACATTAGATCCTTGTCATTGCTTCAGTAGTCCTGGTTTGGCTTGGGATGCTTGTTTGAAAATGACTGGTGTTAAACTTGATTTGATTACTTATATTGATCAATATCTGTTTGTAGAGAACGGGATGAGAGGCGGTGTGAGCTACATATCAAACAGATATTCAAAAGCTAATAATAAGTATATGAAAGACTATGATAGTAGTAAACAGAGCAAGTATATAATGTATCTTGATGCCGACAACTTGTACGGGTGGGCGATGTGTCAGCCACTACCAACTGGCAACTTTAAATGGGTTGATAGTTTTGAAAAAGAAAAATCAAACTATATTGTTGAGTGTGATCTTGAATATCCTGAAGAGTTGCATGACTTACATAATGATTATCCTCTTTCCCCGGAAAGTCTAAATATAAAAGATGAGTGGTTGTCGGATTATTGTAAAACTTTAAAAGAAAAGTTTAACTTAGGATCTAGCAAAGTAAACAAACTTGTTACGACATTAAAGGACAAAAACAAATATGTTACACATTACAAAAACTTGAAACTGTATGAAAAGTTCGGATTGAAGGTTGGTAAAATACATAGGATACTACAGTTTGATGAGTGGACATGGCTGAAAGTGTATACAGACTTTAACACTTCCAAAAGAACAGCAGGAAAAAACGCTTTCGAAAAAGATTTCTTCAAGCTTTTGAACAATTCTGTGTTTGGTAAAACAATGGAAAACTTGAGAAAAAGAGTTAATGTTAAGCTGACGCATGACGAGGAAGTCCTTTTAAAATATGCGGCGAGACGATCATTTATTTCATGTAAAATGTTTAATGAAAATTTATTTGCTATAAAAAGAATTAAAGAAGAACTAGTTTTAAATCGTCCTTGCTATGTCGGTATGTGTATTTTAGACTTGTCGAAATACTTAATGTATGATTTCCATTACAATTATTTTAAAAATAAATATAATAAAAAAGCTAAGTTGTTGTTTACTGACACTGATTCGTTGTGTTATGAAATTAAAACAAAAGATGCATATGCAGATTTTTATAAGAAAAAGGAAATGTTTGATACTAGTGATTATGATTTGAAAAACAACTTTCACTTTAATGAAAACAAGAAGGTTATTGGCAAAATAAAAGATGAGGCTTGTGGTATACCAATTGTTGAATTTGTTGGATTACGGAGTAAATTGTATTCATATGTCTTAGATAATGAAGTCAACATGAAAACATGCAAAGGCATCAAAAAATGTGTTATCAAAAAACAAATAGTATATGATGATTATAAAAACATTTTATTCTCGGCGACAGAGGCTCATCATCAAATGAAAGTTATTAGATCTAAAAATTGGGTTTGTCATACAAATGAAACAAAAAGAACGTCACGTAACCTCATTACACTTGCTTGCAGTACACGATCACTATTGGATCAGTTTCAAACATATGTTTTTATGTCGTGGGATATGTAACAGTGGGAAGTTCCATGGAAAGACATATCCACTTCGAATACAAAGTTGGTATTTATATTAAAGCATGTACTGCTGCAATATATTTACATGTTACATTATTTATTTCGTTTATTAGAAACAAACAAAGGTACGTAAGGTTTACTAAATCTGTTCAAAAACTGTAAGTACAAGTGAGCGACTATATCTATGTATATGTAGTTGAATCAGACATAACATTGAATGACACGGTGCCAGTAGCAGACTTTGCCTCAGCACCACTCCCAACTGTGGGCACCATTATATTGGCGGCAGTACATGAGCCTGGATATTGTTGATTGTCAGTATCTGGCTGGTCCCAGTCTGACCACTCCATGTGTAGGTTGGTTCTGGTTCACCACTTTCTGGAAATAGTGGGGCCATAGCGGCTGCCGTATGTGATCTTCGGTATAGTAGGTGGAACTGGAGCAATACAATTTGGCATAAACATACATCATATATGTTCAAGAAATTAGCATAAATATTACATATGTAAAACAATAAATTTCCCTATATATTTTCTAGGAGCAGAAGATGTTCTCTATAAAGACGTGATTAAATATGTTCATCATACGGAATAGTAAATTCTCGTTTAAGCAAGAATACGAACTTTAAGACGTCTGTATTTTCGGAACACGGAATTATGCACGAATACGGAGGTATGTATTTCCGTAAACGCACGAATACGGAGTTTTATATTTCCCTATGCGCACGTAAAGTGAATTTTACATTCCCGTATCTGCACGAATCAGCAATGGAATATTCCCGTATACGCACAAATAAGGTGATTAAGATCGTCGTATGCGCAAGAACTCGGAGTTAATGCATCCCGTCAACGCATGAATACGGAGTTTTCTATTTCCATACACACACGTATAGTATATTTTATATACTCCGGGACCCGTAAACGCACGAATACGGAATGTTATATTCCTGTTTAAGCTATAAGCACGAATACGGAGTATTTGATGCCTGTATTTTCACAAAAACGGAGATTTGCAGCAGTCACGTATATGTACCGATAAGGACATATGTTTTCCCGTAAACGCACGAATACGGAGTTTAATATTGTCATATACGCACAACGACGGGATTGTATATTCCCGTAACGCACAAATACGGAGTTTAAGATCCCTGACAGTGTATTTTCACAAATGTGTTATATCCTCGTACATGCAATAATGCGGAGTTATTTTTTCCCGTCGGTGCACGAATACGGAATTGTTCTGTTCCGAATACGCAAGAATACTGAGTTGGATATTCCCGTATGTGCACGAATATGTGCACGAATACGGCATTTCAGAGCCTTGTATTTTCACAAATACGGAGTTTTATATTCCCGTATATGCACGAACACGGAGTTTAGGATTGGTGATGTAACGTAGAAACATAGATGATAGGCATAATCATTTGATATGCGCTGAAACAAACTGAGGAAGGTTAAGGATATCAAGTTACATTTGAATTTAATAAACGACATGTATTGAATGTAATATAAATGCGACAATAATCGTGAATCTACTAACTCCAAAATAATTCGACTCCATTGCTCTATAATATTTAACAGAGTTTCACATTGACCGATGATGTTTCATAAGCGTTTTATATTTCCAGAGTTATATGTACCATCTAAGATATTTGTCGGTACTAAAGAATTATCATGCAGCCGTAGAGAATCAATAATACATTGTCACTCTGTCCGTTTCAGCGCACTGTCTGAAATGACTTGCTCCCACATGTTTGGTGCAAAGTATATTCCTGGACGGGACATTCAAGTATGATCTTTCTAAAATAGTTAACGTTGTAAGTAGTATACTCAACTGTTTACGGCAGAATATATGGGGGTGGTGGAATGGGGGAATGATGACGTCATGGGTCATGTAAGGTCATGGCCCCTCCCACTTCGGGATCACCCGAGGTCAACCCCGCCCTTTTGCGGTGACGTCGAGGGCTTTACCCACCCACGCATCGGGGTTTCCGGTGACTCATCGCGATATTGAGACGCTAAAATAATGAGGGTACCGTTAGTTAGCTTATTCATTTTCAATAACCGCGACCCACCTACGCAATAGAGTTTTTACCGATGACGCATTATCCGTATATATACACAATCTTTTTTCCGATGACCGAAAACGATGGTACCGGATGTATGTCACGAAAAGCAGGTCACCCACTTTCGATTCGGAATCAGGGAAACTATCTATTTTCGGAAAGGGCTTAAACCGCACATTTCAAAAAACAATAGCGCCTCGAAACCGGCACTGTCTGAGAGCTCTAGTCGAGTAGATTCAAAAACAAATACACGTATACATCTGTATGTTACCATTCCGGAGTTATAAACGTTTACAGTTAGTAAAGTGGCTAACGCATTAGGCTACGCCCACAAATTCGTTTATAAGCGTATCTCCCTTATTACATCCGATCTTTACCAAACTTACCCAAGGACGAATATAGTGCAGTTCGAGTGTCCCTGAGGATAGGAGGAGGAGGAGGAGGAGGAGGAGGGGATTGAGGAGGAGGATTGAGGAGGAAGAGCAAGAAGAGTAGGATGAGGATAGGAGGAGGAGGATATGAGGAGTAGGAGGAGGAGAGAGAAGGATGTGGATTGAGGAGGAGGAGGAGAAAGATTGAGGAGTAGAAATAGGAGTGAGGAGGAGGAGGAAAGAGGAGGAAGAGGATTGAGGAGGAGGATTAGGCAGGAGGAGGAGGATATGAGGAGCAGGAGGAGGTAGGAGCAGGAGTAGGGAGAAGGAAGAAGAGGATTGAGGAGGAGGATTGAGGAGGTAATTGAGGCGGTGGAAGAGGAGGATTGAGGAGGAGGAGGATTGAGGAGGAGGAGGAAAGAGGCGGAGGTGGATTGAGGAGGAGATGGATTGAGGGGGAGGAGGAAGAGGAGGATAGAGTAGGAGTAGGGAGGAGGAGGAGAAGGAGGAGGAGGCTATGAGGAGGAGTAAGAGTAGGATTACAGAGGAGGAGGATTGAGGATGATGATGATGAATAAGAGGAGGAGGACGATGAAGAGGATTGAGGAGGAGGAGGAGGGGGAGGAGGAGGAGAAAGAGGAGGAGGATTGAGCAATCATTCACTCACTCAATCACTCATAACACCTGAATATATGCTGGCATGGCAGTTGATGTCGACTTGCATTCTCCTCCTATCCTTTAAACTGAACACATGTTATGCAAGTCGACAGCATCTACTCTGCCCAGCATATATCCAGGTGTTTTGCTGAGTGATGGCACTCAACATCCCACCCAACACATGTAAAGAGTGGATGATTTAAAAAATGAATGAGTGATTGAGTGAGTCAATGTGTGAGTGAGGGAGTGAGTGAGTGCTCCTCCTCCTCCTCAAATTTCCTCATCGTCATCCTCTTCCTCCTCCTCCTCAATCCTCCTCCTTCTCCTTTTCCTCAATCCTACTCCTCCTCATAAATCCTCCTCCTTCTTCTCCTCCTCCTCCTCATAAATCCTCCTCCTCCTTCTCCTCCTCAATCCTAATCCTCCTCCCTCATCTTCCTCCCTCTTCCTCTCCATTTACTCTGCATCCTCCTCCACCAACTATACCTCCTCAATTCTACTCCTCCTCAGTCTTCCTCATCCTCCTCCTCCTCAATCTTCCTCCTACTCAATCCTACTCCTCCGCCTTCTCAATCCTCCTACTCCTTTCTCTTCCTCCTCCCTCCTCCTCCTCAATCCTAATACTCCGTCTCATCCCTCCTCATCCTCATCCACATATACTATTCATCCTCCACGTCCTCCACCTCATCAATCCTACTCCTACTCCTCCTCAATCTTCCTCCTTCTTCTCCTCCTCCTCCTCCTTCTCCTCTATCCTACTCCTCCTCCTACTCCTCCTCCCTCCTCCTCCTGCACATATCCTCTTCATCCTCCTCCACTCCTTCACCTCCTCAATCCTCGTCCTACTCAGTCCTCCTCCTCCTCAATACTACTCCTCCGCCTCCTCAATCCTCCTTCCCCATCCTCCTACCTCCTCCTCCTCCTCATATCCTTCTCCCCTGAACACTCTTCTTCTTCAATCCTACACCCCTACCTCCTCCGCCTTTCCTCCTCTCCTCTTCCTCCTGCTCCTCAAATCCGTATCCTCCTCCTTTTCCTCCTCCTCAATACTCCTCCTCCACCTAAATCCTCCTACTCCTCCTTAATCCTCCTCCTCCTCCTTCCTCAAATTTCCTCATCGTCATCCTCTTCCTCCTCCTTTTCAATCTTCCTCCTCCTCAATCCTCCTCCTCCTCCTTTTCCTCAATCCTACTCCTCCTCCTCATAAATCCTCCTCCTCCTCAATCCTCTTCATCAATCCTCCTTCTCCTTCTCCTCCTCAATCCTAATCCTCCTCCCTCCTCTTCCTCCCTCTTCCTCTCCATTTACTCTTCATCCTCCTCCACCAACTCTACCTCCTCAATCTTCCTCATCATCCTCCTCCTCAATCCTCCTCTAACTCAATCCTACTCCTCCGCCTTCTCAATCCTTCTACTCCTAATTCTTCCTCCTCCCTCCTCTTCCTCAATCTTAATACTCCATCTCATCCCTCCTCATCCTCCTCCACATATCCTATTCATCCTCCACCTCCTCCACCTCATCAATCCTACTCCTACTCCTCCTCAATCGTCCTCCTTCTTCTCCTCCTCCTCCTCCTTCTCCTCTATCCTAATCTTCCTCGTACTCCTCCTCCCTCCTCCTCCTGCACATATCCTATTCATCCTCCTCCACTCCTTCACCTCCTCAATCCTGGTCCTCCCCAGTCCTCCTCCTCTTCATCATGCTCCTTCTCCTCAATCCTCCTCCTCCTCAATCCTACTCCTCCGCCTCCTCAATCCTCCTCCTCCTTCCCCCTTCTCCTACCTCCTCCTCCTCCTCATATCCTTTTTCCTGAACAATCCTCGTCTTCAATCCTTCACCCCTTCCACCTCCGCCTTTCCTCCTCTCCTCTTCCTCCTCTTCCTCAAATCCGTATCCTCCTCCTTTTCCTCCTCCTCAATCCTCCTCCACCTAAATCCTCCTCCTCCTCAATCCTCCTCCTCCTCCTTCTCCTCAGGGGACACTAGAATGACAATGTATTCGTCCTTGGGTAAGTTTGGTAAAGATCGAAAGAAAAATAAAGGCTCTATCTTATAAACGAGACAAAATATAGTACATATAAGAAAATCGGAGGCCAGACCTTTTCAAAGATACTAAAACGCTACCTATATAGACAAGATAAGTATGGGGATAGCGATTCCGCGGCATCATTTCCGGTTTTTCGTTTCTCTAATTCTGTTACGTGGACTTATTTTTAATCTAAGTCAACATTAATACTCCTCTGTCCGAGACCTTTGCAACGATACCAAACTTGAGCATTTGGGTCCAGAAATGAGTGAGATACGCTACTAAAACCGGTCTCACTACCGATTCAACGAATCTCTACTACCGGTATGTGGACTGACTTTACATCTAAGTCGACATTAATACTCCTCTCTCAGAGATCTTTGCAACGACACCAATCCTGACCATTTTGGGTCTTTAATAAGGCAGATATGCTTAAAAATCGAATTTTATGGGCGTGGCTTAAAATGTGTTGGTCACGTGACTAACTGTAAACGTTTATAGCACCGTAACCGTAACAGATAGACGTATACACGTATATATTTTTTAAATCTACTCGACGAGATCTCTCAAATCGGTTTTGAGGCGCTAGGATGAAGTTGAAATATTGATGACGTCACTTCCGGTCGCCATATTGTTTTTCGAAATGTGCGCGTCCGAAAATATATAGTTTCTCTAGGTTTCGAATCGAAAGTGGGTGACCTACTTTGCCTGACCTACTTCCGGTACCAGAAAAAAGATTGTGTCTATATACGGATAATGAGTCTTCGGTAAAATGATGGGTCGCGGTTATTCAAAAATAATAAGCTAATTAACGCTAATCTCATTGTTTAATAATCTCAATTTCGCGATGAGTCAACGGGTGGATGGGTAAAGCCCGCGACGTCACCGTAAAAGGGCGGGACTTACCTCGGGTGACCCCGAAGTGGGAGGGGCCATGACCTTACGTGACCTATGACGTCATCATTCCCCATTTCCCCCAACCCCCCCCCCCCCCCCCACCCATATATTCTGTCGTAAACAGTAGAGTATACTACTGGTGTAGAACGAAACGGAAACCTGGATAATTACACCGGCAATTTACTCTCAATAATTTCGTTTACGTTACTCCGCATACAGTAATGAAGACAAGTAATAGATAAAGTCTGGTCTTATCGAGTTGGCTTATTTAAACACCGAGATGCGCCTAGCCAATCGAGGTGTTTAAATAAAAAATGAGCTGAGACAGACTCTATCTTTTTTGTAGCATGGTATACGTAGTAACACTGTGACGTCATTGTAGCACCGCTAAATGTGAAAATTCCGCTAAATGTAAAAACTTCCGCTAAATGTTAAAAATCTTCCGCTAAATGTAAAAAAACTTCCTCTAAATGTAAAAACTTCCGCTAAATGTAAAAAAAATACTAACCGCTAAATGTTATAAATTTTAACATATAGCGTTTAGTGGAATCTGTTAAACGCTAAATGTTAAAAGTCATTAAAGTTGCCTATAGTATGTAAGTGTATGAACAATGCTGTTTTAATCGACTCGATGATGTTGTTATCAAAGTAAGTTGGATGCACAAGATCTTATAACGTAAAGTTTAACGAAAAAGGGCATTAACTCTGATCATAAATGATCGAATTTGGCAGTCGATATGCACATCATAGGCAAGTATCCTGTAAAATTTCGAAACTTGTAGGAGACTGACAGACAGACATGGCCAACACTATATGCCCCTCACTAATCGGTGGTAGTGCATAACAAGTAATCCCTATCATGTTTAAGCAAAGAGGCTAAGTAGTGTCTATGTAGGCTTTATTGGAAAAAGTTCCTTACAGCGGATGCAATAAAACAGTGGATACAAATGTACAGTAACTTATAAAATGATGGACTCACATTTATGATTCGAGTTCCATCATTTGAGCAAATAAGCTAAAGATACAACATGTTCCCAAAGTTAAAATGTTGCCTATGGGAACTGATATATGCACAGGCGTATAGATGCAAGAAAACTGCTTCCGACAATGAAACGTATTTTAATAATGTTTCTTTTATAAATATGTAATTATTTCAAACAACTGAGTCGATTAAAACAGCACTGTTCATGCCATCACATATTTCAGACATCTTTAGTGACTTTTAACATTTAGCGGTTAACGGATTCCACTAAACGCTATATGTTAAAAATTATAACATTTAGCGTTTAGTAATTTTTACATTTAGCGGAAGTTTTTACATTTAGAGGATTTTTTTTACATTTAGCTGAAGGGTTTTAACATTTAGCGGAAGTTTTTACATTTAGCGGAATTTTCACATTTAGCGGTGCTACAGTCATATTGACCGTACTCTAAATTCCAATATCCGGTAGTTGTTATACGGTAAAGCCACGCCCCTTTAGTTACCCTAAACATTGTTGTTGCGGACACCAAACGAAATTCGAAATCAACGTGTTATCAGAAAAAAGTGCTGCTGCCAACAAACGCCGCTTTTCGGACAAAATTCGCCAAGCTAAACAAGATTACAACAGGCTGGTTTCGGCACTTTAAATAAATACAATGTAAAAATAATTAGTAGGAATCGAGTTAGACGGTGCATACTACTTAAAGTCGGGGTAAACATGAATGTTGAATAGAGAAAGTAATGTTGTAGGTCCAATTCAACATGCGACATTCATTTGTTATTAACAGTATGGTATAATGAAATATAATATATATTTTTGTTGATGATGATGATTTCTAAGGTTTAAAGTCCCTCTACCATATGAGCCCCCGGGAAGAATCCCCCGTTGGCTCGGCATTATGTCTGGACTATTGCGTGAGTGATTGTGTGTAGTGCTATGTATCTATCTACAGTCTACTTGAAGCAGATATAGTGCTGCCACACTGGAATACCACGCCGTAGTACGTGATACCCCACCCAGACACATTATTCTGACACCGGGTTGACCAGACGGATTTTGACCAGACGTAGTACTACCCATTATTTGCTTGTCAGGCATGGGTTACAAGTAACTACTCCATTTTTAAAGTCTTTGGTATGACGCGGTCAGGGGACTCGAACCCACGACCTCCCGAATGCAAGGCAGACACTATAACCACTACACCACAATGCTTCGGTAATATATTTTTGTTTATGTATCATAAGTTACTTAAGTGTCAATTATAGTGACATACTTCAGGTATTGGAAAGTATGGATCCTCAAAGGGTTTCTATATAGAAAGTTTGAAGTACTGTATTAGGAAATGAGCCTTAGCGTGTATTTAGGAATTATATAAAACATTCGAACTGGCCTAAGTAAAAACGCTAGCAATTAGATTTATGCCGTAGCTTTCGGCCTTGCGGCCTTCCTTAGTGGCGTATTTATTAACAATGTATATACACAGTAAAACGGAACGGACGTAACGTTATTAAGCGACGTCGTTTGGCGCGCTATTCCTTAGTATTGATGCCCATCATCACCATAAAGTCATTAACGCTATGGCCTTCACTATAAAAATGGGGGCACCTACCGGGTCGTCGTGTTTGATCCTGATTCTGGATTAATTTAGCAGGTGGCGATATAGTGTATCTCCCGTCTCTCCAACATCAATGTAGTTATTGCAGGTCTTGCAAAATAATGCATATACAACGTTGGTAGACTAACAGTCTATATAGTTACGGACGTTGTATACCTTTCCGTCGTTGCCCTGGAACTTATCTGCTTCCATCATGTGCGGGCACAGGGCGCAGCGTTTCGCTCGACATGGTGCGCTTGTGTTGTTTTTACTAAAAAACAGCTTATTGTGTTTTTTATGGACAAGTATGTCCTGAATATTACAGTCCCTCTTATCGGTATAGCAATTATCGGTGGCTGAGGGAAAACAGCTCTCATTCTGTCCGATGTGTATAGCGTGTTCATGTATTTTCTCAGAATTCCGCCCACGTTAGGTAGACCTCGGGAGAAAGTCAATACTAGTGGCACCCGCTGAGATGCTTGCTTATCGCTGTTATACTGAAGAAGATCTTCCCGCTGTTTGTTATCGACCTTCTTTAGCTCTCCCTCAACGAAGCTTCCATCATATCCCCATCTTTGTAGCTGCGCTTTGATTTCACTCCTGTGTGTTTGGTACCGTCCTTGATCGGATCATGCACGCTTTACCCGGACTCCAAGGCCATATGGTATGGCCTTCTTCGTAGACTCAGGGTGTGATGATTCTTTGTGGAGGTATAAGTGCTTGTTTGTAGGCATGGTGAAGAGATCAGTACTGATTACCCCATTAACAATGCTGGTGTGAACGTCTAGGAACTCAAGGCGATCAGTAGAAAATCTGAGCTCCAGCTTGATCCTTGGGTGTATTTGGTTACCTAATGAATGGAAGTCACGCAGTGACTCTATACCGTGCGTCCATAATCCCCAGACGTCATCCACAAACCGGAAATAAGCAAGAGGTATTTGTTCGTCCACCTAAAAAGTTCTGACTCCCGCTCGCAGAGGTAGGTTGATGCGTAATTAATTCTTAGGTGAGACCCAATGGCGGTTCCTTCATTTTGCACATATCGCTTATCACCGAAGGAGATATTATTATTTTCAAGAACAGTGTCCATCATTCTTAGTACATCCTCTGTGGGAATTGCCTTATTTGAGCGTTGGTTAAGAGCTTTTTCGACTGCGCATCTAGCCTCTTTTCTCGGTACACTTGGGTAAAGGGTTTTAACATCTAGGCAGAAGATAATTGTATTGCTTGGTAAGGGCTGGGTAATGTCACTTAACTTCTTGAGAAAGTCCGTGGTGTCTTTAATATAAGTTGGTAAGGATGTAACATGTTCTCGTAGCTCCTCCTTCACTACCTCTGCCATTTTTTTTGTAGGATGGTTTCTTCCATTTACTATCGTCCGTAGTGGCATGCCTTGCTTGTGTAGTTTCGGGTTACCTTGAAGCTTACCGGAAGTACCCCCTGATGTCGCAAGGTATCCTTTCATGTCGTTTGTTATAGAGCCTTTTTTGTACATTTCAGTAGCTAATTTATTGACCTTATTCTCTATTGTTCGCGTTTTGTCATCAGTGACCTCTGAGTATGTGTCGCTGTTGGACATTTCCTTCTGAAGCATGTCTACGTATATATATATATATATATATATATATAATAAAACATCAGAACCAGTCTGTTGTGTCTACATATTAAACTAGAAGGGTGTTCCATGGAACACCTGTGTCACCTGCCGTGTGCTTATTTCACCAAGTACTATATATAAAGTTTGAAGGCACGGGGTGCAATCCTTCATGAATTATGGATCAGACTTTTTTTAAAGTGTTAAAGTTTAAGAAATGAGGCATACATCTGCACTGGATAATTGACAAGGAAGATATGTTTAGTTTCATGACCATAGGTGAAATACTTTTTAAGTTATGGCCATTTATGAGCTTTGTTAGGTTGCAGGTTAAAGTTTCATGAAAGGGAACATAACTCTGTCAAATTAAAAGTCAGAGTTATTGGACACGTGTAACATCATTTCTTAGGTTAAAATGAATATATGTGTGAAGTTTCATGAACATAGGTCAAATACTTCTTAAATTATGGCCAGTTACGAGCTTGGTTAGGTTGCAGGTTAACGTTTTAAGAAAGGGGGCATCTCGGTCAAAGTTATTGAATGTCAGAGTTATTGGACATGTGTAACAGTATTCCTTAGGTTAAGATAAAGATGTGTGTGTGAGGTTTCATAAACATATGTCAAATTCTTTTCAAGTTATGTCCAACGTTAGGTTGCAGATTAAAGTGTGACAGACGGACGGATGACGACTGCCACACAATACAACATATGAACTAGTCTGTTGTGTCTATATATAATATCTGGAATGAAAATTGAAATATAATTTCCTGATAAAAGAATTTCGAAACCAATCCTTATATATAAAATAAAACAACGTGTTTCTGACACATGTTTACACTACCAACGGTTTGGATTATTTTAAGAATAGTTGTGATTTTAGACACAATACCTTTCGGGACATATTCTTATTTGTATTAAGGATGTTTGAAGAATCAGCTAATGGCAATGTAGCATCCAACTCTTGAATTTCCGAACATTGAATGCACATTATAGTATAAACGTTTCAAACATACCGCTAGAGCCGTTTAAACCCATGCCATAAATACTTCGCCAGTCATTTACAGAATTAAGTTATATGGAAGTGTATTTGTGTTTGTTTGAGTTAATACGTATTGTTTTTGTTTAAATATCATAGTATAATAACTTTAAAAAAAAACATGCACGTTTAAATGGATAACCAGCGTCGCATATTTACACTGGATTCGGCTAGATTGATGCGGGATACGTTCGTGCGTTTATAACGAGACACACACGTTACGATAGGCAGTCAACGAGACATAGATACACTTATTATGGAATTGATATGCAAGATTTATATTTAATATTTTATCAAATTTAAACAGAACATTGTAATTTAAACGGAAAAAAGGTATATGCAAGAATTGATGGACTGCTTTTCGAACAACGTGTTTATACTTAAGTTGGTCGAAAGATATGTTCATAACAGAGGGACCGGTTTCTTGATCATAAGTGAATTGAACAATGACGCTGATATACGAAGTTTATGAATCAAAACCTCTTTTGATAAACTTTTTAACAAGTTTAACAAAGATAGTATGAAAGTGATCATGACCAAGAATCTTACGAAGTTTATAAATCAAAACCTCTTTTGATAAACTTTTTAACAAGTTTAACAAAGATAGTATGAAAGTGATCATGACCAAGAATCTTACGAAGTTTATAAATCAAAACCTCTTTTGATAAACTTTTTAACAAGTTTAACAAAGATAGTATGAAAGTGATCATGACCAAGAATCTTACGAAGTTTATAAATCAAAACCTCTTTTGATAAACTTTTTAACAAGTTTAACAAAGATAGTATGAAAATGATCATGACCAAGAATCTTACGAAGTTTATAAATCAAAACCTCTTTTGATAAACTTTTTAACAAGTTTAACAAAGATAGTATGAAAGTGATCATGACCAAGAATCTTACGAAGTTTATAAATCAAAACCTCTTTTGATAAACTTTTTAACAAGTTTAACAAAGATAGTATGAAAGTGATCATGATCAAGACTTTTAGGAAGCCGCGAATTTAAATGAAACATATTAAAGGGTCATTGGGTTTGATACAGTATTTTTGACTCTCTCTTCGAAAAATAAAAGTAATTTGCTTCAAACAAATAGAAATCTTTATCAAAGTGAAAATTACTGATCATCAACGGAATACATGGACTAAAGTGTAATTTTGGAGTAATTAGCTGGCAAAATGGGTGGAAAAGGCAACAAAGGAACGCCAGGAAAAACGTCATCGAATGCGCCAACGGTGAACAATGAAAATATGGCGGGCGGTACTCAAAATACACAAGGTGAGCAAATAGCATACAGTGCAACTGCAAATGGCGCAATACAAGGACAAATGTATCGGTCTGATTATACCAGTTCGCCGCAGCAATACCAGTATCAGTACCAAAATGATCCGTTTTCCAATAATTATCAACAATCTCAAACGCATTTCGTTGCCCAACCCCCACCCCCACCTCCGTATGTCAACAGCAATATAAACACTAGTCATAATGTTGGTCACCAGCAAATAAATAAAAGTTGTTCGACAGATAATGATTTGTTTTCTCTCATGCAACAAAGTCTAGACTGTCGTCCATTGAAAGAAGTATGTCAAAGCTCACGGTTATTGCACAGGACATATCCCACTTACGCATAGACGTCTCAAAATTAAAAACAGATAACGGATCATGACTAATAAAATATGTGAGTTGGAAATCTCTTGCCAGTCCATAAGCAATATTTTCGATGAGTATTCAGAGTCGAAAACAACAAGTGAAAATGACACCAGAATGTTGAAAAAAGAAAACGATGCTTTAAAATGTGAAATAAAAAAATCAAATGAAAACACTAACAAGATGTATGATGATTTGCAAGAACTAAAGGCCCGTTCAATGCAGGAAAATTTGTTATTCTTCGGTGTTGACGAAGTTAGTGGCAATGAAAGGGAGGATACTCAGTCTGTATTGTGGCAGTTTTTGAGAAATAAAATATCTCTTGGGTCAAAGGATGAAAATATTGTATTCGATCGTGTACACAGGCTGGGGCCAAAACGTGGTAATGTCGACATATTCCCCAGACCTATTGTTGCTAAGTTCGAAAAGTACAGTGACCGTGAAAAAGTACGTAAAGCCGGCATAGATCTTAACAAGCAAAAACGCGGGTTTTGTATCAGAGAGCAATTCCCTCCCGAAATGGAACAAAAACATAAACAGCTGCATCCTGTAATGAGGCAATATCAGCAAAACCCTAGCAACAGAGTGTTTCAAGTTCGCGACAAGTTATATATTAATGGTACCCTTTATATTCCCGAAAACGCTAGTACTAATAAATCTTTTGACTATGACAGAAACCATAGATATTTTTCTGCTAACGATAGAAACTCATTTCCACAATCGGAGCCAACTTCCGGTCCATGGACACATGCACGCGACGCGTCAACATACGGTAACCGCCTTCCACAAACGGTGAATGCACACAGTTTTGAACAAAGACGCTTTCTCGTGGGTAATAGGCAAAACACATTCGAGACGCAGAATCGATTCGGTGTTTTTATGAATAGCGACCAGAATGACTTCGGAAGCCCTCTACGAACAGACACGCGCCCCAAACAGAAATCGAAATCACCACTTGATGATACGGATCTAAAAAGTATAGAATTAACGGAGACGACAGTGAAACTGATATGGATAACGAGTCCTCTTGCTTACTTGAAGTCGAACCACAACGTATATGTAGTAGTGCAAACTTTCCATCAAACAGTAATCCCCAGTGTAGCGACAGTCTCGCGTCGCAAACCTGTGCCCCGCACGCTACTGATGCAAGCGCCGCGTCCGATAGCACTCATACAGATAATTTTTCCCAGATAGTGTCACAATAGAAAATCGTGAAGGAGTTACCGTTGGTTCAAGAGATCAGCCAGGCTTATGGACTAAATGTGTGAATGCACGATTTAACATTGAAACAACGCACGTGGGTAGTCGTTCATTATAACGCCACAGGCACGTATCAATCGCGAGACGGACTCAATAATGATTTCAGGTGACAATTGCGCCTATGAACATATAAACTGTAATAATAGCGATTTTAAAACCTTGACAATTATGTCATTAAATGTATGTGGTCTTAGCAGTAAACATGTTTCTATGATAAATAACTATGATATTATAGGATTTCAAGAAACCAAACTGGATGAACCTAGTACTGTTAGTTTGGATAATTTTAACTGATATTATAAACACAGACACAACATTTCTAAGAGAAGGTCCGGTGGAATTGTTGTTGCTGTTAAAAGAGAGTTAGACCGGTACATAAATATCATAGAAACGGAAAGCAAACTTGTTTACTGGTTTGTGACTTCAAAACAGTTAACCAATAGTGACGATATTGTTTGTGGTTTTGTTTATATTCCACCCGAATATTCACGATCTTTATTCTGAACTGCAGAATGAAATGGATTCCTTTTCTGACAAATATAATACAATATGCATATTTGGTGATTATAACTCACGAAGTAAAGATTTAGTCGATTATATAAACGTTGATATACATGTTTTTCAAGAAACTAATTTGAATGAATTATATGATGAATTTCAATTAGAAATGAATTTGTTTGATGAATGTAATGTGTTTAAAAAGCGAAATAACTCTGACAAAGCTGTAAATAATTATGGATATAGATTAATTGATTTTTTACAAAGAAATAATATGTTTATATCGAATGGAAGGACAGTGGGTGTTCTTGATGGATGCACAACATCGAAAGGTGTGAGTTCTATTGATTACTTTATATGCTCTGCAAACATGTTCAATTTGATTGATCGTTTAAATGTATTTGAATATTGTCCATGGTTTTCTGATGTACACAATCCAGTTGTGCTTAGTTTAAAACTTATAGTTAAAAACAATTATTAAATAACAATACTGAAGAAAATGAACCAAAACTAAAGCGTATTTTATTGCTAATATACATGTAATAATGACCGCGTCGCGTGCTACACTTAGTATACTGATCTACGAAAACTCATCTCAGCAAGTAAAACGGTAACCTTTGAACACTGCAAAATATGTTTTTATACCATTCAAGTTTATTAGACGAGTTCACTAGGAATACATGTTGTAATGCATGCTTATCGTCAGCTACATGATTCACAGTCTGTTAACCATAGAAAAAACAAAACAAAACATATAAGGATCAGCCGAAGGCAGCTATGTATGTTGTGTTGTTGTGTTGTTGTATGTATTGTTGATGTTTTAATTTTGTTTTAACTAATGCGCAATAGTGTTTTGTTTATTTTGTCTAATCTTACAATACTCATTCTTAGTACATAATTTATAGATAGATTAGCATCCTTTTCATAGTCTTAATGTGTAATATATATGCTAATATCGTTTGAGTTTGATGTTATTAGCTACTTTTAAAATATGTTGATGGTTGTATAACTATAGTCTCTTATAATTCTAATTATAATGGCATGGCTATCTTATAATGTTTACGATGTTTTATTTATGTTTGTATTTATAAACCATGATGAGACTTTAATAAAGAAATATATATGTATGTATGTATATTCATTTAACCCTGAACAGTGTATTGTTTCAATAAAGTGTTAATTACCGTACAATGGTAATAAAAACAAGTCGACCGTCATACATGTATATGACCTTACAGGTTCTAAATTGAAGTAAAACACCCTTCAAACAAACAAACAAAAAAACAAACAAACAAACAAACAAACACCCTTCAAACAAACAAACAAAGAACTGGTTAACTGTATTGATGATTGATATTTTAATCTATACATTTACAATATATATATATACACACATTAAAATTGATAGTCTCTATTAATTTCATCATTGAATGACAGTGTGTGTTATATACTATAGTGTATTTTAACATAATGTATACATGCACATAATCAAACCTTAATAAACAATAACAGGTAGCACATGAACAGGGGCGTAGCATGGCATACTCCCTTATTACCGGGAGTAACTTACTTGGAAACATAAAACTAACAAAAATAAAGAATTTTAAAAAGTTAAAAAATGCAATGAAAATTAGAGGGGAGAGGGTAAGGGGTAGAACATTACCAAATGATAAAAGAGGTTTTAAGGCCCCATGTAATGAAAGAACGAACGAACGAAATGTCTATTCCTGATATCACTTGTACTAGCACCAGGTTGATCAAAAATGAAAAATTTATATCGGGAAAGACACCCCGAAAAAAACCTTGTGGAAGGTGCAGACACCACGCGGCGATCCCAACCTCGTTTTTGGAGTCTGTTGAAAACAGGCCATGCCACGCCCCTGATGGACATGTCAATTATTTATATGAATGCACAAACTTCCACAGTATGTTTTACTAAAATCGTATAGAGGCAATTAAATATTTTAGTTTTAAAGGGATACGCGGCAATCTGTATTCTTGTTTTAAAACTCGTGGTGTCCCGTTAGTTTTTCTACATAACTTGCCTTTGTTCAGACATTAATATTAATTATGAAAATAGTACAAAAACATGTTTTGGCATATTTCTATTTTAATTAATATGCAAGCAGGTTTCAAGTTAAAATGATACTGCATTAATAAATTGACGTAAAGTTAATTTTTAATACAATCTTCGAGATTGCAATGTGTCTCTTTAACGTTTAGACCACACCGTAAATATGCATTTCCTGTTGTAGACAAAATTGATGGAGAACAAGTGTTGCATTTATATTCAGGAAACAAGCGCTTTACTTTAGAACGTATTCGTTTTCTCTTCATGTAGCATTAAGCGGTAAAGTACGTACGTAAGTTTACATGTACACGATCATATACAAAACCCACTAAACTTTTGATTCGACCCCTAAGGAAAGGATAAACTGTCAGGGAGCGATCAATTTTTTATTATTTTGGGTTGGATTGGTAATATTTTACAAAGTCGGTTAAGCAAAGCTTTTTACGATGCGTCCTGTTGCTGTAATCGGTTCAAGTCGATTGCCAGTCGTTTGTCTTCAAGTCGACTACCAGTCGTGTGTCTTTCATAGCGCAGGTGGCAGCGAGCTAGCACTGTACGTTAGAGAACCTGAATTTAAAGTCTCAGTTAAGGTCCGATTTTCAACATATGTCCATCAATCCAATCCTTAATATCCACTAACCCCACACATAGAAGCATTCCTACATGAACTCTGCGATGTCAATAAACTGCTCTGTAAGCGTTTGCGCTAATATATATACAGCGTAGACGTAAGAAAAGTATGTCCTATTTAAATAAATCCTCTCAAAATTAAAATCTGTCATTTCTGCATTACTCTCATTTTCATGGAGATGTCGAGCGCTGTCATTTCTGCATTACTCCCATTTTTATGGAAATGCCGAGCGCTGTCATTCTTGCATTACTCCCATTTTAATGGAGATGTCGAGCGCTGCCATTCCTGCATTACTCCCATTTTCATGGAGATGTCGAGTACTGTCATTCCTACATTACTCCCATTTGCATGGATATGTCGACTGCTGTCATTCCTACATTATTCCCATTTTAATGGAGATGTCGAGCACTGTCATTCCTGCATTACTCCCATTTTCATGGGGATGTTGATCGCTGTCATTCCGCATAACACCCATTTTAATGGAGATGTCGAGTGCTGTCATTCCTACATTATTCCCATTTGCATGGAGATGTCGAGTGCTGTCTTTCCTACATTATCCCATTTGCATGGAGATGTCGAGTGCTGTCATTCCTACATTAATCCCATTTTAATGGAGATGTCGAGTGCAGTCATTCCTATATTACTCACATTTGCATGGAGATGTCGAGTGCTGTCATTCCTACATTACTCCCATTTGCAAGGAGATGTCGCGCAGTGTCATTCTGCATTACTCCCATTTGCATGGAGATATCGAGCGCTGGTGAGTTCTGTTATTACTCAAATTTTCATGGAGTTGTCGAGTGTTGTCATTTCTGCATTACTCACATTTTCATGGAGATGTCGAGTGCAGTCATTTCTGCATTACTTCCATTTTTATGAAGATGTGGAACGCTGTCATTTTTGCATTAATTATTTTCATGGAGATTTCGAGCACTATCATATCTGCATTACGTTTATTTGCATGGAGATGTCGAGCACTGTCATTTCTGCATTACTCCATTTTTATGGAGATATCGAGTACTGTTGAGCACTGTCATTTATGCATTTTCATGGAGATGTCAAACGCTGTCATTTCTGCAATACTCTCATGTTCATGGAGATGTTGAGCACCGTCATTTCTGCGTTACGCCCATTTTCATGGAGATGTCGTGTGCTGTCATTTCTGCATTACTCCCATTTCATGGACATGTCACTAACTGTAGCTGTCCAATAGGCACCAATGGTGCCTGGATATCTTAGAATCAGCACCAGACCCTAGACAAACCAACAAACGTATATTTATACACATCTACATATTGAGGTCATACTGCAATATTATTTTGCACTTGAGATACAATTTTAATTGTTCTGGTTTTAAATGTTGGAGTTATCATCGTGTTTGGTATTTAAAAATGTTCTTGCAATCAACAGAATTAAATAAATGTTTAAAAATAAGGTTCCACGAAAACATTACATTTGGCTAAATGGTACGCCCTTTGACATAAAATGCAAATTTCACTTTGGTAGAAAGTAACCGGAAATAATAAAATTCTGTACAGAGTCTAAGTTTTGCGATGATGATTTGGCTAACAGAGAATTCAGATACAGCAGATCAGAATGGAAAAGTTTGTCGTGATGTTCTGTGAATAAACAAACGGCAAATCTAAATTTAAAAGGTCGTGGTGATGTAACGGCGTGCAATAAAAAAAAATCGGATTAGTAAAATGTGTCGCAATGTTGTGGCGAACAAAATACATACAAGTAAGTTTGTGGTTATGTTTTGGTGAACGTTCCAAATAAATAAATGTTTCTGGCGAATGTATAGCTTTTTTGGCGACTTTGTGGCAAATTTGTCAAAGATTATCATAATTTCTGCGGCAACAACACCGCTACTAGTGGCGAACATTGGCGAACAATTAAGAATTGTTATGCTGAAACCTTGCAGCAAACCCCATTTGGTAAGGAGGGTGCTTATGGACCAGGCAATATTTATCTGGGCATTGAAAATGGTGCAAAATGGCATTAGACAGGTATTTTGTTTGTCGTGACAAGCCATGGGACAATACCTTTTTTCCGTTTGCTTGCCATGGGACGTACTTTTTTTTTAATATAACATTTTTATTTGCACTGGTCCCAACCCCCCGATAAATATTGCCTGGTCCCTAAAGTAAACTGTTTTGTGTTAGCTGAGCTTGGGCTATATTAACAGGGGCGTACCTGGGCATACGCACGTACGCATGTGCGTACAGACTATTAAAGAAGCAAGCAAATAAAAAGGGCTAAAATTGCGAAAAATGCAATAAAAACTGAAGGTATATGGGGGTTAGGCACATTTGTGAATCCAAAACTCGATGGTGCGTATACCTAAATTAGCCCCAGGAACGCCCCTGTTCAACATGTTAAAGGATACCAATCTGTTTCTCTTAACGCAGATCATTAGAAACAGGTATTGTTTATAGTTTAGTAAATTAAACAACACAAAACTGTATTCGATGACTGATTGAAGAGTTGACATGCAATTCACTTATTAAGAAATTTGCATGTAAATAGTTGATCTTACATGAGTACTCATTCTTATTGAATTTATTAAACGAGTTAGCAAAATGATATAATGCGAGGATGCCGAGCATTATATCATTTTTGCTAACGAGTTTAATAAATTCAATAATGAATGGGAACGAATGTTAGATTATATTTATCACATAACTCACATATCGATTTTTATTGCATTTTGCCTGTTGCTTTAACACGCGAAACCTAGTTTTTGACAGCGCATACTGGCTTATTTGCATACTTATATAACTAGTGGTATATCGAAAATATAGAATGGTGTTATTCCACTCCCACACCGTAAGTTATGTGATAATATATTTTATACAGTGGTAAACTCGAGATAAATCTATGTAAATTAGAAATTTCATAAGCGATATTGCTAAGTTGTATTCACATAGAAACCATTATCGTCGCAAACCGAAGCACGTAAACAACGTTTCACACACAAAAGCAATATATAGCGGGAAAACATCACAAAAGTATAATGCTTATCGACGTTATATACTTAAACACACTTTGTATTTCTCATTGAATCCTATATTTAAGTAAACAAATCAAATAAATGTTTCACTACTATCCAATATGTATACGTAATTAAAACGTAAGGTTTACCCAGATCGAGTTTACTAAGATCGATTATATATTGATTTGAAAAGAAAAATGTTATTAAATCGAACTTTCAGTATAGCGAGCTAATTGTGTCACTTGCATAAGACATAAATTGCAAATAACAGAATAAATATATATAAACCAAATTAAGACTAAATAAATACAAAATAATTTCCTTTTGTTTGATGAACATTGTTTTTGATATGACAATACTGTCAACATCACTGGCATAGTTGTGTTTGACGTTATTTTATGGTATGGGTGAATGCTCATACATGTCCTCGACTTCAAAGATGTACACATATGCTTGAACTCTTCGTGAAGGATTTCCTTTTTCTTACTTGATAGTCATAACATGTATTACCTTAATATGTTAAATGGGTTGTACAGTCTTAAATATTGTCTTGTCGTACCCTTAACGGTTTGTTCCCTTGTTTCTCTGGCTTCTGCCAAATTGAGTACATGCTTTGTGGGTTTCTAAGCTTTGTTTTTATATTATATATTGTATATACATGATACTTTGTGCGTTATACTTATATTGCCAATTAATGCTGCCTTGTTTGTTAGAGAATATAACCTGGCGGGTTTACCTTAAGTTACACTGCCTCGTTTTATTTGGATGACACTAGGGTAAAGGTGAGATTTGGTGAACACTAGAATTGGGTTAAACCCCAGCGGCCTTGTTTGCCACTGACTGTTCCAAGGCGGTAGCCCTATTGTCAACCCTTTTATGTTTGTGGTGGCATATCTTGCCTTTTATTCGTCTTTGTATTTGTTGTGTGTTTCTATGCGTGATTGCTACATTTCCTGTTCAACTTTTATATCTACTGTTAGTCGTTTTTAGTAGAAATATAATGATAAATTAGTTTAATAGGGTGTATGCATGTGTAAACATTACTTAATCGTTCTCAAATTTAAATAAACTACTTATGTATTCAATTAGTACGTGAAAAAAAAACATGCATCTAATCTATAAAAATAAAAAATAATCCTATAAAAAATATGTTTTCCACTTCTCCAGCCAGAGTATTTATTGTTTAGTCAACCTTAGGATATGTTGCCTGCTTTTTAATTTAGTCTTTTGACTGTTACCTGTGATAAGCTGCTTCATATCCTCTGATCCCAACTAAATTCCATTTTGTTTATTTCGCCCATTGTTTATTCGTTAAGGGCAACTAGGACCATACGCCGCTGGCCAAAGAATGGTGTGAAAATACCTCATTGAAGGTTCCATGTTCACCGTCATATGCATACCATCTTCGGAATGGCTCAAATTTCTGTACTATTGATATTTTAAATATTGAGTTCTGATCAACCCGGGGATAGAGGGGGTGAACGGTAGCTAGCACTTTTCACTTACGTTCATGAACAGTCTCAATCAAATATTCTTTTGTATTTATCATGTACGGCGATTTCCAAATATCTCCTTTCATACTATGTTTAAAGGACACAATTTTTCATAGAAAATAGTCAGTATGAATTGCAACATTTAATAAAATATTATTTCAAATGATATTATCCAAATGAACATGACCTAAGACTTTGTGTGAACAATTGTTAACGTGTACGAAGTACCTTTCTTTACAATGTTGTTTTTGGGTATGCTTTCTCTTTATATTGTTTTTGCGTTGTTTGCTTTCCTGTGTATGTAGATTTTAATGTTATGAAATGGTGTTCTTCTACACAGAGATGGGAGGTAAAGCACATGATCATGGTGGACATTCCGCGATTTCGATTCGTTCTCCTGAAATCATATTAGTGGACGTCATATGGCACATCTTACAGAAAGGCATTAATTTATTTTCTTATCTCCTTGGACAAAATAACCAAGAACAACAGGTGAGAAATGTGTTCTCTTTCTGAAATAAACAAGAACATCAGGTGAGCCATATGTTCTCTTTCTAAACCGATCCATTAAACCTTATCAAATGTATGTAGACATGCTATTGGTATTGATAAGGTAGTAACCGTATTCTGTTTATTTAATAGACCTATAATCTGGTCAGTACAAGTTGGTTGTCCTGTGAACGGATTTGAAAGAAAATTACTGTATAAAACTGTCAATAATATTCGTGAAGAAAATATTTTGATTGTTAATTTACGTACATCTAAAACACTTGATAAATGATAAAATATGTCTTGTTTCCTTTACGCCCCTAATGATAGTTATTGTTGAACAAAGCAAGCCAATTAGACAGGTAACGGTCAGCCAGTGATTAGCTTTTGGTTTAAACACTATTTTATTCACAATTATACAGTTTGTGTTATATAAACATACAATTATGTAATAGTTAACAGTGAATTAGGATCCAGAAGAAAGCAAAACGCTTGTATATATCTGTCTCCTTGATCATGGCACAATAAGTTACATTATTCGTGATAGCATAGTACATGAAATCAAATGGCTAGTTAAGTGTTTAATATATAATTACAAGAAATATAGAAATGTAAGGAGAGAGAGATAGAGAGAGAGAGAGAAGAGAGAGAGAGAGAGAGAGAGAGAGAGAGAGTGTGTGTGCGACGTTCCTCAGCAAACATATAGGCCCTTATCCCCATACTAATGTATTGTTATGGTTGCAGATTCAGCTTGTAGGGAGCATGATAGCGATTTTTCAGATTGGCAAACTGTTTAGCAAATTTAATTTTCTCTAATTCCTAAAGTTAAGTGCATGCAATTTACAGGAACCGTTTCGTATTGAGAATGTATTTTTGGACTATTTTGAAAACTTGTGTGTTTACGTCTAGAGAAAGTGTTTCATCACCAAAAAGTAGGGTGTCTAGTGTTATTTCGTCGATCAAGTGTAGTAACTCATTATTCATTACTATTCTCTGGGGAGTATATAGTGGACAGTGTAATAGGAAATGATTCGTGTCTTCTAAGGATCTACATACACATAGTGGACTTTCTACAATGTTTTTTGAAAATAAATGCTGATTTAAGCTGCTGCAGTGAGTGCGAAGGCGTGTGTGGAGAATGTGGGCCTTCCGATTACCAGTAAAGTAATATTGTGGAACAATAGTCCTATTACTATCCAGTCTAGATTTGAAAACACTAATAGACTCGGAATTCCTCGCCGATGGTGGAAGTTCATTCCATTCACGGATTGTAGATGGGAGGAAAGAATTGGCATAAAGCTGTGAATTACAGTGGATTATTCTTGCGTTTCCAGCGTTTCTTAAATTGTAGTTAACGAGGTTTCCAACGTTATCTGGGACAAGGGATGACAAAAAGGCAGGAGTTAAGTTTGCGTTCATTTTATAATATAATATAAGACTATGCTTTCGTCTTCTAGCTTTCAAAGATTAACTTTTAACCCATGTCATCAATACTATAATAAAAGACTCAATCCCTCTGATATCTCGTTTGTTGAAAAAATACATCTCTACTTAAAACAAATATGTTACAAATAAGAAAAATTAACCTATAGAAATCACAGCACACAGACGCAATAGCACATTTGATCCGCACTGCACCACAAACAAAGATCTAATTAAATGTACAATGCAAAAGACAATACAAAACTCAACGAGTTACCGACTTGGAATGGTCGGTAGACAATATTCCCGACTGCTTAGCTTAGATAGATGTATGTGTACACAATCTCTCTATTATCCTTTCTTCATCGCTGAATACCCTTTAGTATTACAACGCACTGCATGCTTGGTGATTGACCCCTCTACAGTCAGTCACTACGCTTCACCTTTCTCTTGTGCGATGACCGGAAAACCTCGTGGGACTCCATGATTGCACTTTCTGAAACCCTGAAAGGGAAGGTTGGTGCATGAACTTTCGTTCGTCGGGTTTATTGGTCATACCCTATCTTGTTTTTTCTATTTCGCTGCAACTGCTGTGGTTGTTCAGTACAACTCTGGATACATCCTAAGGTGTTTCTAATATGCTTTTATATAGTTTTAAAATAATATATACGTTTATTGTTTCCTAATTTTTTGGATGTGGACTTCATTGTTAGTGATTTCCTTTTGATGGAATGTCCTTTAATTTAAAATGTCTTGTCAATTTTAGCGTTGGAGGTAGGATAATAGCGAGGACACATAAAATCGATTTAAGCTAACCAATAGGCCTAATTGCTAGGTGACCGTTCCAAGTCGGTAACCCAGTCTTCACCACTCGTTGTGTTGTGTATTGTCCTTTTTATTGTACATTTAAATTGCTCTTTGCTTGTGGTGCAGTGCGGACCTAAGGTGCTGTTGCTTTTGGGTGATGTAATTTCTATAGGACCATTCTCATTTTTTCTATTTTCAGTATATTTCTTGCCTGCTTGTATATCGTTCAATATCACAATGACACTCACTTTTTACCACTGCTAAACATTGTTTCGGTAGTAGAACGACTCTAAAACTAAATTTTAGTGACGTCAGTATGGACATTGTTTGCAAGTGTGTTCCTTTTTTCAGTCTGATGCTTATAAAACAATCCAGGACAGCTTAGACAAGGCTTTGAACGTTAAACGAGACCTCCGTTCTCGTCTGCAAGAGCGACGCAAGGCTTAACTGGAGGGTGAGCAGAAACTTCAAGAGTTAGAAGAGTTAACAGGTATGTACATTCTTATCGAATTAAGACTCTTCATTATGAAATGCAAAACTGTGTTTCAGGTTAAATATACTCCTCAAAATAATTTAAGGATCATGTTGAGATTTGGGTCATTGTTTAAAGTGCTGTATTTAAGTTCAGTTGTATTCTTTTAATATTGTTACATTACACACATGTACTTTTTATATGAATATGAAATCCATAATATTGAAGATTAAGTAATTATTACTGTTCTGTTTTGTTGTCCTTAAGTTATTTTGAGGAGTATATATTCGTGTCCTTTAAATGTTAAAACATAATGCGTTTCCTATAACAGTTTAATCAAGCTACACGCAATGGCAAGTTCAATGAGTTCTAAACAGATACGTGTCATCTATGGGGTGGGTTAAGAGCAAAGTACCTTGTATGGAATGTTTGTACGTCTAATAATATGGAACATATTTGAATGCTTCCCTAATACCAGTGTAAGTGTTTATCTGGAAGTAGAATGTTACAATATGGGAAAGAGAGGTTCTACGTTGTTTACGATTTTTCCATGTGTGTTACCATAGGTAGAACGGTGATCAGTTTATTTGTATTTTTCATTTTTAACTTGCACTTGCAATTGTTCAAACCTCTTTTAATGCTACAAATTATCGTAAAGGCACCTGAAAAACATCGCAAAGCATAGAGCCATTATAACATATAGTGCCTTCTTAAAAACAACAACATAGGTTTAATGATACAGAATGGCCCGAATTAAAAAATTCTCAGAACTAAGGTCGTTGCCCTCATTCGTACACGGCATAGTGTTCACGGAATAGTGTACACAGAATAGTGTACACGGAATTGTGTACACGGAATCGTGTATATGGTATAGTGTACACGGAATAGAGTGCACGGATTAGTGTACAAACACGGAATTATGTACACGAAATAGTGTACATGGAATAACGTCCAAGGAATTTACACGAAATAGTGCACAGGGAAACGTGTACGCGAACTAGGGTACACGGAATAGTGTACACGGAATTGTGTACACGGAATAGGGTACATGGAATTGTTTACATGGAATAGCGTACACGGATTTACACGGAATAGTGTACACGGAATTGTGTACATGGAATAGCGTACACGGAATGGTGTACACGGAATTGTGGACACGAAATAGTGTACACAGAATAGGGTACACGGAATAGTGTACATGGAATTGTGTACATGGAATAGTATACACGGAATGGTGTCGCACTCCAAGATTACTTTCAAGCTCAAATTGAAGAAATACCAATCCACCCCAGTTTCATGACTAACTTTTCACTGACGAGTTTTTAAGACTCTAGCAGTTGAAAAGCTCAATTCAAATATATGGGAATTTATAGTTCACGGATTTCAATGGAGTGATGTTTCCTCTGTATGTAGTGGTTGGTACTCCTCAATTATTAACAGCTGCTTGCCCCTTAATATGTAAGTATGGGTAATCCTCCGTGTATTTGGATCTCCTCCCACCCGTTTAACATTAGAAGATGACATTGTAAAATATAAAAAATATTTACAGATGCTTCCACCAAACATTGTTTCGACTTGTTGTGTTTTGTGGTTTAAGTTGTATTTTATGTAGATATAATATGGGTAATACCCCATTTGTTTAGAACTGCCTTTACTCTTTTTAGTTACCGTTAGCCCTTATATATTATGAGCTGCTCCAAATCCTTTTATTTTAATTGGTAAGATAAAATATTTAATTCCACTTCCACCCAAATGTGTACTTATTCGACGATGCTACGTTACATGTTTTATATAAGGATGTTGCCATATTTTAGAGCTACTCTTACTCCTTTTGTGTACCCTCCAAATACAACTTCATTGTGGACAGCATGTTATCCAGGGTAAAAAAAATGGCCCTAATAGGATTTCCCATGTTTATATGTTTCAGTATTGATATGTAGGAAAATTTATCCAATACCATTTATATTTATCAATTTGACCGTGCGAATGAGGAATCATTGCAAATGAAGTCCATTGGGTGACATATTAACTATTAATTATTTTATTTCAATTCTACATATGAGTATAGCAACATGGAATCTACGAGCAAATTGCTAGCAAATATAAGCCAGGTCCAATTGATCATCTTGTTTTCAGAATTGATGCGTACATCCCAAGGCAGCAGTTTCGAACAAAAAGAAATAAGATGACCCTATCACCCATTATATATTGCTTAAATGTGCATATACATGAATGTATATAGACGCAGCGATAGCAGAACGTTAACAGCACTCAGAAGCAGAATATGACGACGCTCGTATATTGATCGATGAGCAATAACATATAAATACGAAAAACGCAATCTTATTTCCGATATCGAAAATTGCATGTATATTCCGTTAACGGGAATTCTATTTCCGATATCGAAAATGGGGGTTTATTTGTGTATTTCCGATATCGGAAATTGGTCACAAAAATGAATACTCCCTGAGGCGGTTTTTTGTTGTTGTTTGTTTGTATGGTGTTTTACGTAATTTTCAACGCATGTAAGGCTGATATGGGAGCAGATATAAAGAAAATCATATAATAGTCTGTAATAAGTAACTGATCGTTTACATCTTACAGAAAGTGAATTAAATATTGATGGCCTAGAAGAAGCTGGAGAAGTGCTTGGAGATGTGGACAAGCAATTTACAAAAATAATATTGTTCTGGGGGAAAATGGTGGACATGTTGAAAAGCCTTCAAAGTGATACGAAAGCGGGAGAGGCCTTTTTGGATAAAATTGAAGATACCAAATATGCCGACAAATTTAAATCACAACTTGACATCAGTGAAAAGGTAAGATATGCCAACCGTCTATCCATGTTCCAACAAACAGAATACAAAATATACGTTATCGGTACAGTAATCAGTACAGCTTAAACTGTATTAAACTCTTCACTGAACTACTTTAAAAACGCAACAGGGGAATAAACTAAGATAACTGACATAGTTCAATAGAAATTCAATTTTAATTTCATCTATCTTACTTAACAATATCTTCAGTTGAATTGTTGAAAATCTCATTGAAATTGATCAACAGTAATCTTGTTAAATTTAAAATATAACAGTATGACCCCCAAAAGCAAAAGTCACAAATACCCAGTAAATCCACCATAAGCGGAAAAAGCGCGTTTGACATCTCCTATGCATAGATCGAATGATGTTTTTTTCTGTTATAAATTTATGAAAACTTATCCATGAGTTTCTACTGTCTGGCTGGCAATATTCCGGTGACCGTCATAAACTGACTACGTAAGTGTGACGTCATAATATGAACATCCTGACGTCGGTTAGTAACCTTCAGCCTTCCTGGTCTTTGACGAGCTTGATCATTACCAGTCAGTTGAACGCGAGTTTGCAGACGAGATATCGTCGCTACTTTGCAATTAAGCACCCTTGCGATATCACGCTGATGAAATTCCAGCGCGAAGCAAACCCATCGCGTAATAGCACTGATTGTCTAATAGACGTGCCATCAATATGCATTCAAAATTTAAAAGTTTTTTTTTTTCTGTCAGACAGTCAACTAATTTCTTCACACATTGTGTTTATAGCACGTGGCTAAAATACATGCACGTGCGAAGTACGCTTTTCATGGATGTCGTAAAAGGACAGCTAACGCACTATTAGATTTCCAGTGCGATTTAAAGAAGATACATGATCCTGTATATTATTTAGATACACGGTATTGCTTTAAATTGGCTAATTCAGAATTGATGACAATTTAAAAATGTTGCGTTTTTAAAGTCGTTCGGTGTAGTTCAGCTATCTAAATAGGCTCACTACGTGCTTGTTGTTGTTTAAAAAAACACGCTTGGTCCGGGTCAGAATTTAAACTTTGGACACTTGTTAGGTCTCGATATTTACATTTGTTTTCCAAATGTCTAAAGTGCCACACGACTGTGTCGCACATACAAGTGCTTGTCTGTCTAGCTCCATAGTATCAAGTTTAACGTAACACTTGGTGCTCTTGAAAGCGTCAATGTGGGTATTTTGTGTACGCTCGGATTACTTGAATTATTAATACCTTATGAACATGTCAGTACATTGTCAATACAATACATTGCGAATACGTTTAGGTGACAATATAGTCAAGGTCAATGGTACATATTCATGTGTTCGCTCTATAACATTTGAAACAGTGTCACCACAAACATAAAAGGGTTGAAGATAGGAGAACCGTCAGTGACAAAAAGCCCGCTGGGGGTTTAAACTAGGTTTCAGGTTGCACCAAATGAAAGTTAGAAAGTTTAATTCGACAAAATAATATGTCGCGTACTTATATCACATTCGTATCATGTAGATCAATTTAATAAGTGTATGTCATAGGTAAACGTTAATGTTTTCGTGTCTCTTCGCAAAGTATGATGTGTTGTTGATAATATAATGCACAACTTTTGATTAGTTCAATAATATTTAACGTCGGGATAACCATCAATTTTCAACGTTTTTATGCTGTTTTTTAATTTTTTTATTTTCACTTTATCCCGAGGTTAAATCGCTAAGCTAAATTTCCCGTTAGCAAATTCCGTCTTGATTAAATCAGGTCGGAACAAAAATCGTTAAAATCATAGTTTTCCATTGAATGTTTTGCAAATAATGTATATATAATGAAAGATGAACATAAAAAGTCACTGAAAGGTGACCTACCTGTGGTTAAACTAATCCAATTACTATTTTAATTCCATATTTAAACTTTTCTTCCTATCACGTACAATGTAAAGTAAAGTTTGAACCGGCCGCCTAGCGGGTTGTATTGAATGTGCGGGTTGTATTACCACAGATGTTTCGTACCCACATCGGTACATGTCGTAATTTTCGATTTGTTGTGTGAAAAACATAAGGGGGAACTCCACAGTTTAATGTACATTTCTCAGTCATCAAAGCCATGACAAGCCCATAGCTTGAATCCTTGAGCAAAAATAAATCACATCATCATTGTGTCATACATTTCTTAGAAGACAATAAAATTACCCATGTTTCCATACCAAATAAAAGTATCAAAAAGCATTTTCTGTACAACTTTAGTCCCATTTCTTTAAGATTACCCCACCCCACAAAACATGCTAAAAAGGCAATTTTAGCAAAATTTTAAATGTCAATAAAAAACAAAAAGAATTTTCCAACACATATCAGGGTCATGTCTGCACTCATAATGCTTTTGCATATCAGGAAATGCTAAATTTTACATACCTACTCCGGCGTTTTAAAAAGTTATTCCATGCTGATCACCCCGTGAGTCAAAATCAGCCATTTTACCTACTTTTTGAAAGTTTTTGTTCTATTTATAGCCTCCAAAAAAAACAAAGAATCCATATTCCAATACACCAAAATAAACTTAGAAATACTCAAAACTGAAAAAAACATCAAACATGTGCTTCATAATTATTATAAATACCATCCATGGACCTAAAAGATGCTTAGTTGGTTTCTTTCTGATTTACACCATGCCATTTTCTTGTGGGCGTACATTTACGCTAGAACTGCCTGCGCCCCACTCAGAATTTCACAAACTTTGGGCATTTTATTTACAAGCCGCAGGCTGGAGTGGGGTGCTGGTGTGGAATGGCAGGGGCGGATCCACTTGGCGTGCAGAACTGGCGCGCGCCCTCTACCACCTAAAACCTACGTTTATGACCTAAACAAAGATCTACGCCCTTAGAATTGGCAAAAAAACGTTCCCTCTCTCTCTCTCTCTCCCTCTCCCTCTCCCCCTCTCTCCCCCCTCTCTCTCTCTCTCTCTCTCTCTCTCTCTCTCTGTATGTAGGTTGGTTGGTGGGGGGGGGATCAGGTGGAAGGGATGGGGAGGGGGAGGCATAGTCCATGGAGTGTGGTGGATGTGACCGGGATTTCAGCGATGTATATCACATTAAAAAGGGACATGTTAAAATGGCGTTGCAAAATAGGTATTTTTTATAAACCACTCGATCTATACTTCTATATTCTTTCATATACTTAATAAACGCACATCTTTCCTTTTCGTACTAGAAAATAATCATTAAAATCCGTTTCGTCTAAAATATTTCTACTATTTTACAAACCCACGTCTTTCAAAACTAACATGGCTGCCGCATCAATGTTTTTGTGAAGACGATTTTTATTTTTGAACGACAGTGATGATTACTGTTGAATATCACACACAACATACAAGTAGAATGCTTTTTTACTGTTTATTTTATCATTTAGCAACAACAAACACCACGAAATTCTACTGGGTTAGATTTCTGAATATGCTAACGGGAAATAATTTACACCGATAAAATGTCACACTATTGAATAAGACAAAAAAAGAAGAAATGTAAAAAATCTAAATTGATATAAATTAAATGTCTCCATGAAATATTTATATATTGTGTGACGTGTTATGTTATAGAACTAAACTATTGATATAACACACAAATGTTCGTCACCAAAGGAATAAAGTCGCGAGTTCCAGTAGCCTCCATTTGTTAACATATTGTATATTTATCATACCATTGCTACCTTGTTTAAGACAGCTGTAACAACTTTCAAAAATGAGTGTTAGCGGTCACATCAAATTGCAATGCCCTGCAAAGCAGTTGTTTAGTATGAATCTTTTAATGTTCATAGTTTGTCATATTAATGGTGTTGTCACGGTCAGTTACGCCATCCGTTCTCGCATACCTACATGCATAAATGTACTTTGTGTTGAATTTGTGAACAGTACAGTAGTCTTGATATTTTCATCCGTCTTGTCTTAGAAAAAGTTAAATAGAAATATAACAACAAATAATACCTTTTTATATAAGTTAGAGATGTACTTAATATCATACTTATCCTTTTGTTAATATTCATTAGGCTTGGAAGGCGTTCTTACGTATATGCAGCAACTACGTCGAGACGAGCGAAACAGATGCAAACATAGGTATAAGCAAGCTCTACAACTTCCTGTCGTCTGCCCCCATTGCTAAAAGAAGACGCAAAGATGAACTTTAATAGTAGTATTCGTTGTATTAACTATATGAATGATTTGGTTATCAAAAACATGTATTGTTCATATCTAATATTATAACACTCATATTCGTCTTTATATGTGTGTTATCCACACACCCCACCACCCCACACACACACACCACAACCATTCACAACAACCCATATCCGAATAGCCCACATCGCCAACATATATGAGTGGGGCGCTGAACATAAGTACTTATGCAAAGTGTCAAATTGTATACCCCGCAAAGTTATTGTGCGACCGGACGGTTATACAGGATGAATTCCCAGGTTGGAATACCCACATTTCTCAAAGCAGAATATGCGATATTGAGTGTATACCCTCACAAATGCCCCCAGTCATAATGTACGGGATTATATTATGGACACTTGCACGGTACAGCCAGATATTTTTGTGTACGATAAACGCTCGTTTCAGGAGACCCATGTGAATATAGTCCAGGTAGCAGGTGAGAAGCTATTAAGCCCGGTACACACGGTAAGATTTATCTTATAAGATATGTCTTGTGAGACAAATTGCATCGTGTGTACAGGGGCTTAAGACACAATTTATGACCTGAAAGATGTCTTCCAGAAATAGAACATGCTGTATTTCCATAAGACAAGATCAAAAGCACCGCCATCCAACCACACATGGTGACACTGTGGCCAAAGTGTACTGCGTTCCAGATTTGACATAAATTTCGCAGCAAAGGGGCTACATGCATTGTAGATTTGTACACGCGGGTATTTTAGTTCATACATAGCAACATGGCAGGAAACTGGACGAATGATAACATTGATGAACTGTTGGGATATTATGAGGAAAAGGAAGTTTTGTGGACAGTCACGCACAAAGACTACCACAAGAAAGAAGTATGGCAAGGCGCTTTCATTCGTTTACATCCTGGAAAGATCCAGTATGCACTTATTTGAAGGTCACCAGAAAATCCCATACAATTAATCTCAGCATGTGTACAGGCCATCTCATAAGATAGATTGTATCAGATTTGTCTTATACGGGCAAAAGCAGGTCGGGCGAAGCCCGACTATAGGTTACACGTATGTACATGTATGCATTGGAATGAATATGTTAAATACTCACTAACTAACGCTACTAATTTTCATTTTCGTAGTGCGTCAAACTTGAATTTTGTCTCCAAGATGGCAGACGACACGGACGACGCCATTTTGAAACTTCCGGTCGCATTTTTGACCAGCTTCCTGTCTCACGTGAAGTCACGCAGACGTGATTAACAGTTGAAAGCCAAAAGTAACTTACCGGCGTTCCATTGTTACTTACCGGCGTTCCATTGTTAACAGAAATAATTAATTTTAAAGAATGCTTACATTTTTATGAAGTACCCAGTAGTTTTCTATATGTTTTTCATTATTTCTAGGACTCTGAAGCGCTTCAATTTTGAAGCGTCTGTGATCGGTTTAGATCGTACGTTTCGCACGTCGTAATCGGTATAGGTCGTAAGTTTCACACGTCGTAAAGAAAGTTTCCACAGCGCGTTAGCGTTCTCTACGTCGTGCGACTATTACATGTCACAGGCCTTATTCTCCGCTATTTTTACGGAAAATACGAATTAAGTGACCTTGCTGTGCAATGTTTTCGTTTAATAAACAAACACATTAACGCAGCTATGTTGCAAATTTCTTGTTAGCGTTTCTAAAATTCACATTCGCAAAACCTCGAGAAAAAATAAATGTGTACTTATAATAAAGGGAGACTAATCTCTTGACTGTTTAAAAAGGACAGGTTCAAAACACGTCGAGATTTCCGGGTTCTCCATCGAATTTTAAATGGATTCCAAGTGGGTGAGGTTTACTGCAATAAAATACATTTTTGAGACGGAATGGGTCGAATTTCGACCCTTATAACAAAATATGATACCAGCAATTGTGAGTAAGAAGAGATTATTTCAGTTAGAAGAGTTTATTTTAGTATATGATAGAACAAAATATGTGTTTCCAGTAAAGAGATCCTACATAAAATAAGGAAAAGGCTAGACAAATTTACACATATGTTTACATTAAGCGCAAGTTAAAAATGTAACAATAATGTTTTAATATGACACAGGCACTGACTAGATTACGGCCAAAGTACTTTGATACAATGAATGATTAATTGTGTATGAAATGGATGGGGACTGGAGTAAGAATTTCATAATAACAGGTAACAAAGATTAATTAAAGGGAATGTAGCGCCACAGCCAAACAAGCTTTATTACTGAGAGTTCGAAACACTTGGGGAAAGGTGAAAAAATTATCAAAATCGGACGATACACAAAAAAGATATGACCATTTAAAAGATGTTCTAAAACGAATATAGGAGCCGCCATTTTTAGAACTATGACGTCATAGTTCCAATTTACCATATATGGAATATTGATCAAATTCATTTAAAGCAAAGAAAGTCGCTGCGAATGAATGCAAAATCCTTTACTTATAAAGCATTATTGCCATTAAGTCACGTATGATACATATTTTTCATAAAGTAGCTGTCATTTTTTCCTGTTAATCAGTAATTTTTCATATTTATAAATATTCCATATATGGTCAATAGAACTGTGATGTCATAGCTCTCAAAATGGCGGCTTCCATATCCGTTTCAACAGAACCTTCAAATAATCATAACTTCTTTGTTTATCATCCGATTTTGAAAATTCTTTCACCTTTATTCATTTTTTTCAGAACTCTCAATAATAAAGATAGTTTGCCTGTGGCGCTACATTCCCTTTAAAAATTATCATTAACACTAAACAGATAACCAAAAAATAAATTTCACTAATAACAGTTTAAGAGAGGGAAAAAAACTTGCCCCACCCCCTTCTCAACACCACCAGAGCCTTTTATTAGGTCCAGGGCTTTTTTTCAAGGAAACCGGGAAAAGGCCTAGGCCTGCTGAATTTGGGGAAAATAAGCACGAGACTGTCCAAATTGGGAAAAAAAATGATTTTCGTTGTTCTGGGAAATGTTTTTAAGGGGAAATTTCATTAAAATGTAGTTTTAGGTAAAATATTGATTAGGTTTTAGAACTGAGTTATTTTAACATACAAACTATGTAAAGTATGTCACTTAATTATGGGTATTTTTTACCCCAAAATTGGGAATAAATAGAGGTTTTTGCAACTGGGAAGAGGCCGAATTTCGGCCCCTGTTAAATAGGTTAAAAAAGCCCTGAGGTCTGGAAAGGGGCATTTTGGCATAGAATGTGGGAAAGATCCATGACTGGGAAATGACATTTTCAGAGTTAAGTTTAAAAAATGGAGAAAACTGCATGATTTTCAAAGTAATTTGGGTGAGGAAGTGGCCTTATACGGACTGCTGCGAAAAAGAGTTAAATGGCCTCGACTACCTACCTACCACTACCTATGAGTCTCATTCATTAAACATAGAAAAAACATCCTATGTATTTTGATGGGTTTTTATGCCAACAAACAGAACCTTGATATATTTCAATTGTATGTATACACTTACATACCGTTGGACTTGCTAGAATAAATAATAAACATGTTGCTAGGTTCTTTGAGATTATCTACAGTGGTTCGGTCAGAGAAGGCTCGGATTACAAATAAACATGTGTTCACCGTGACCGGACCATCTCCTTTAAAACGCTGCCGACATCTTATATGAGAATAAAACGAGTCTATTTTTTCCGAAAACTGTTCAGTTTGTTAGCTTCGAAAATTGAAATCATAGGTTTGCTGCAATAATCATAACAAGTATCATAGTAACAACCATTACAACACGCCAGATAATAATGTACATATTCTATACGTAATACCTTTATAAATAATAACCATTTGGACACTCAGATCGCAGAAAGAGCAACGTTATCTCTATTTTTTCTATTTACCCGTAAACGAATTACGTCCCTTGGACATAAAATGTCAACGAGTATCATTTTGCGTGCCATAGAGTGCCAGTGGCATTTCTGACGTGGTCATCTCTGTTGAAAGTACGTATACAAATGAAAAACTTACGGTGAAACTCATTGTTGCCGTGTCATGGCTTGTACATGCAACTTCTGGGCTCACTTGGTAAGAGATTAACGTTGTGTCTTGATACAGGTTTGCTGCAATAATCATAACAAGTATCATAGTAACAACCATTACAACACGCCAGATAATAATGTACATATTCTATACGTAATACCTTTATAAATAATAACCATTTGGACACTCAGATCGCAGAAAGAGCAACGTTATCTCTATTTTTTCTATTTACCCGTAAACGAATTACGTCCCTTGGACATTAAATGTCAACGAGTATCATTTTGCGTGCCATAGAGTGCCAGTGGCATTTCTGAAGTGGTCATCTCTGTTGAAAGTACGTATACAAATGAAAAACTTACGGTGAAACTCATTGTTGCCGTGTCATGGCTTGTACATGCAACTTCTGGGCTCACTTGGTAAGAGATTAACGTTGTGTCTTGATACAGGTTTGCTGCAATAATCATAACAAGTATCATAGTAACAACCATTACAACACGCCAGATAATAATGTACATATTCTATACGTAATACCTTTATAAATAATAACCATTTGGACACTCAGATCGCAGAAAGAGCAACGTTATCTCTATTTTTTCTATTTACCCGTAAACGAATTACGTCCCTTGGACATAAAATGTCAACGAGTATCATTTTGCGTGCCATAGAGTGCCAGTGGCATTTCTGACGTGGTCATCTCTGTTGAAAGTACGTATACAAATGAAAAACTTACGGTGAAACTCATTGTTGCCGTGTCATGGCTTGTACATGCAACTTCTGGGCTCACTTGGTAAGAGATTAACGTTGTGTCTTGATACAGGTTTGCTGCAATAATCATAACAAGTATCATAGTAACAACCATTACAACACGCCAGATAATAATGTACATATTCTATACGTAATACCTTTATAAATAATAACCATTTGGACACTCAGATCGCAGAAAGAGCAACGTTATCTCTATTTTTTCTATTTACCCGTAAACGAATTACGTCCCTTGGACATAAAATGTCAACGAGTATCATTTTGCGTGCCATAGAGTGCCAGTGGCATTTCTGACGTGGTCATCTCTGTTGAGAGTACGTATACAAATGAAAAACTTACGGTGAAACTCATTGTTGCCGTGTCATGGCTTGTACATGCAACTTCTGGGCTCACTTGGTAAGAGATTAACGTTGTGTCTTGATACAGGTTTGCTGCAATAATCATAACAAGTATCATAGTAACAACCATTACAACACGCCAGATAATAATTTACATATTCTATACGTAATACCTTTATAAATAATAACCATTTGGACACTCAGATCGCAGAAAGAGCAACGTTATCTCTATTTTTTCTATTTACCCGTAAACAAATTACGTCCCTTGGACATTAAATGTCAACGAGTATCATTTTGCGTGCCATAGAGTGCCAGTGGCATTTCTGACGTGGTCATCTCTGTTGAAAGTACGTATACAAATGAAAAACTTACGGTGAAACTCATTGTTGCCGTGTCATGGCTTGTACATGCAACTTCTGGGCTCACTTGGTAAGAGATTAACGTTGTGTCTTGATACAGGTTTGCTGCAATAATCATAACAAGTATCAAAGTAACAACCATTATAACACGCCAGATAATAGTGTACATATTCTATACGTAATACCTTTATAAATAATAACCATTTGGACACTCAGATCGCAGAAAGAGCAACGTTATCTCTATTTTTTCTATTTACCCGTAAACGAATTACGTCCCTTGGACATAAAATGTCAACGAGTATCATTTTGCGTGTAATAGAGTGCCAGTGGCATTTCTGACGTGGTCATCTCTGTTGAAAGTACGTATACAAATGAAAACTTACGGTGAAACTCATTGTTGCCGTGTCATGGCTTGTACATGCAACTTCTGGGCTCACTTGGTAAGAGATTAACGTTGTGTCTTGATACAGGTTTGCTGCAATAATCATAACAAGTATCATAGTAACAACCATTACAACACGCCAGATAATAATGTACATATTCTATACGTAATACCTTTATAAATAATAACCATTTGGACACTCAGATCGCAGAAAGAGCAACGTTATCTCTATTTTTTCTATTTACCCGTAAACGAATTACGTCCCTTGGACATAAAATGTCAACGAGTATCATTTTGCGTGCCATAGAGTGCCAGTGGCATTTCTGACGTGGTCATCTCTGTTGAAAGTACGTATACAAATGAAAAACTTACGGTGAAACTCATTGTTGCCGTGTCATGGCTTGTACATGCAACTTCTGGGCTCACTTGGTAAGAGATTAACGTTGTGTCTTGATACAGGTTTGCTGCAATAATCATAACAAGTATCATAGTAACAACCATTACAACACGCCAGATAATAATGTACATATTCTATACGTAATACCTTTATAAATAATAACCATTTGGACACTCAGATCGCAGAAAGAGCAACGTTATCTCTATTTTTTCTATTTACCCGTAAACGAATTACGTCCCTTGGACATAAAATGTCAACGAGTATCATTTTGCGTGCCATAGAGTGCCAGTGGCATTTCTGACGTGGTCATCTCTGTTGAAAGTACGTATACAAATGAAAAACTTACGGTGAAACTCGTTGTTGCCGTGTCATAGCTTGTACATGCAACTTCTGGGCTCACTTGGTAAGAGATTAACGTTGTGTCTTGATACAGGTTTGCTGCAATAATCATAACAAGTATCATAGTAACAACCATTACAACACGCCAGATAATAATGTACATATTCTATACGTAATACCTTTATAAATAATAACCATTTGGACACTCAGATCGCAGAAAGAGCAACGTTATCTCTATTTTTTCTATTTACCCGCAAACGAATTACGTCCCTTGGACATAAAATGTCAACGAGTATCATTTTGCGTGCTATAGAGTGCCAGTGGCATTTCTGACGTGGTCATCTCTGTTGAAAGTACTTATACAAATGAAAAACTTACGGTGAAACTCATTGTTGCCGTGTCATGGCTTGTACATGCAACTTCTGGGCTCACTTGGTAAGAGATTAACGTTTTGTCTTGATACAGGTTTGCTGCAATAATCATAACAAGTATCATAGTAACAACCATTACAACACGCCAGATAATAATGTACATATTCTATACGTAATACCTTTATAAATAATAACCATTTGGACACTCAGATCGCAGAAAGAGCAACGTTATCTCTATTTTTTCTATTTACCCGTAAACGAATTACGTCCCTTGGACATAAAATGTCAACGAGTATCATTTTGCGTGCCATAGAGTGCCAGTGGCATTTCTGACGTGGTCATCTCTGTTGAAAGTACGTATACAAATGAAAAACTTACGGTGAAACTCATTGTTGCCGTGTCATGGCTTGTACATGCAACTTCTGGGCTCACTTGGTAAGAGATTAACGTTGTGTCTTGATACAGGTTTGCTGCAATAATCATAACAAGTATCATAGTAACAACCATTACAACACGCCAGATAATAATTTACATATTCTATACGTAATACCTTTATAAATAATAACCATTTGGACACTCAGATCGCAGAAAGAGCAACGTTATCTCTATTTTTTCTATTTACCCGTAAACGAATTACGTCCCTTGGACATTAAATGTCAACGAGTATCATTTTGCGTGCCATAGAGTGCCAGTGGCATTTCTGACGTGGTCATCTCTGTTGAAAGTACGTATACGAATGAAAAACTTACGGTGAAACTCATTGTTGCCGTGTCATGGCTTGTACATGCAACTTCTGGGCTCACTTGGTAAGAGATTAACGTTGTGTCTTGATACAGGTTTGCTGCAATAATCATAACAAGTATCAAAGTAACAACCATTACAACACGCCAGATAATAATGTACATATTCTATACGTAATACCTTTATAAATAGTAACCATTTGGACACTCAGATCGCAGAAAGAGCAACGTTATCTCTATTTTTTCTATTTACCCGTAAACGAATTACGTCCCTTGGACATAAAATGTCAACGAGTATCATTTTGCGTGCAATAGAGTGCCAGTGGCATTTCTGACGTGGTCATCTCTGTTGAAAGTACGTATACAAATGAAAAACTTACGGTGAAACTCATTGTTGCCGTGTCATGGCTTGTACATGCAACTTCTGGGCTCACTTGGTAAGAGATTAACGTTGTGTCTTGATACAGGTTTGCTGCAATAATCATAACAAGTATCATAGTAACAACCATTACAACACGCCAGATAATAATGTACATATTCTATACGTAATACCTTTATAAATAATAACCATTTGGACACTCAGATCGCAGAAAGAGCAACGTTATCTCAATTTTTTCTATTTACCCGTAAACGAATTACGTCCCTTGGACATAAAATGTCAACGAGTATCATTTTGCGTGCCATAGAGTGACAGTGGCATTTCTGACGTGGTCATCTCTGTTGAAAGTACGTATGCAAATGAAAAACTTACGGTGAAACTCATTGTTGCCGTGTCATGGCTTGTACATGCAACTTCTGGGCTCACTTGGTAAGAGATTAACGTTGTGTCTTGATACAGGTTTGCTGCAATAATCATAACAAGTATCATAGTAACAACCATTACAACACGCCAGATAATAATGTACATATTCTATACGTAATACCTTTATAAATAATAACCATTTGGACACTCAGATCGCAGAAAGAGCAACGTTATCTCTATTTTTTCTATTTACCCGTAAACGAATTACGTCCCTTGGACATAAAATGTCAACGAGTATCATTTTGCGTGCCATAGAGTGCCAGTGGCATTTCTGACGTGGTCATCTCTGTTGAAAGTACGTATACAAATGAAAAACTTACGGTGAAACTCATTGTTGCCGTGTCATGGCTTGTACATGCAACTTCTGGGCTCACTTGGTAAGAGATTAATGTTGTGTCTTGATACAGGTTTGCTGCAATAATCATAACAAGTATCATAGTAACAACCATTACAACACGCCAGATAATAATGTACATATTCTATACGTAATACCTTTATAAATAATAACCATTATGACACTCAGATCGCAGAAAGAGCAACGTTATCTCTATTTTTTCTATTTACCCGTAAACGAATTACGTCCTTTGGACATAAAATGTCAACGAGTATCATTTTGCGTGCCATAGAGTGCCAGTGGCATTTCTGACGTGGTCATCTCTGTTGAAAGTACGTATACAAATGAAAAACTTACGGTGAAACTCATTGTTGCCGTGTCATGGCTTGTACATGCAACTTCTGGGCTCACTTGGTAAGAGATTAACGTTGTGTCTTGATACAGGTTTGCTGCAATAATCATAACAAGTATCATAGTAACAACCATTACAACACGCCAGATAATAATGTACATATTCTATACGTAATACCTTTATAAATAATAACCATTTCGACACTCAGATCGCAGAAAGAGCAACGTTATCTCTATTTTTTCTATTTACCCGTAAACAAATTACGTCCCTTGGACATAAAATGTCAACGAGTATTATTTTGCGTGCCATAGAGTGCCAGTGGCATTTCTGACGTGGTCATCTCTGTTGAAAGTACGTATACAAATGAAAAACTTACGGTGAAACTCATTGTTGCCGTGTCATGGCTTGTACATGCAACTTCTGGGCTCACTTGGTAAGAGATTAACGTTGTGTCTTGATACAGGTTCGCTGCAATAATCATAACAAGTATCATAGTAACAACCATTACAACACGCCAGATAATAATGTACATATTCTATACGTAATACCTTTATAAATAATAACCATTTGGACACTCAAATCGCAGAAAGAGCAACGTTATCTCTATTTTTTCTATTTACCCGTAAACGAATTACGTCCCTTGGACATAAAATGTCAACGAGTATCATTTTGCGTGCCATAGAGTGCCAGTGGCATTTCTGACGTGGTCATCTCTGTTGAAAGTACGTATACAAATAAAAAACTTACGGTGAAACTCATTGTTGCCGTGTCATGGCTTGTACATGCAACTTCTGGGCTCACTTGGTAAGAGATTAACGTTGTGTCTTGATACAGGTTTGCTGCAATAATCATAACAAGTATCATAGTAACAACCATTACAACACGCCAGATAATAATGTACATATTCTATACGTAATACCTTTATAAATAATAACCATTTGGACACTCAGATCGCAGGAAGATCAACGTTATCTCTATTTTTTCTATTTACCCGTAAACGAATTACGTCCCTTGGACATAAAATGTCAACGAGTATCATTTTGCGTGCCATAGAGTGCCAGTGGCATTTCTGACGTGGTCATCTCTGTTGAAAGTACGTATACAAATGAAAAACTTACAGTGAAACTCATTGTTGCCGTGTCATGGCTTGTACATGCAACTTCTGGGCTCACTTGGTAAGAGAGTAACGTTGTGTCTTGATACAGGTTTGCTGCAATAATCATAACAAGTATCATAGTAACAACCATTACAACACGCCAGATAATAATGTAAATATTCTATACGTAATACCTTTATAAATAATAACCATTTGGACACTCAGATCGCAGAAAGAGCAACGTTATCTCTATTTTCTCTATTTACCCGTAAACGAATTACGTCCCTTGGACATAAAATGTCAACGAGTATCATTTTGCGTGCCATAGAGTGCCAGTGGCATTTCTGACGTGGTCATCTCTGTTGAAAGTACGTATACAAATGAAAAACTTACGGTGAAACTCATTGTTGCCGTGTCATGGCTTGTACATGCAACTTCTGGGCTCACTTGGTAAGAGATTAACGATGTGTCTTGATACAGGTTTGCTGCAATAATCATAACAAGTATCATAGTAACAACCATTACAACACGCCAGATAATAATGTACATATTCTATACGTAATACCTTTATAAATAATAACCATTTGGACACTCAGATCGCAGAAAGAGCAACGTTATCTCTTTTTTTTCTATTTACCCGTAAACGAATTACGTCCCTTGGACATAAAATGTCAACGAGTATCATTTTGCGTGCCATAGAGTGCCAGTGGCATTTCTGACGTGGTCATCTCTGTTGAAAATACGTATACAAATGAAAAAATTACGGTGAAACTCATTGTTGCCGTGTCATGGCTTGTACATGCAACTTCTGGGCTCACTTGGTAAGAGATTAACGTTGTGTCTTGATACAGGTTTGCTGCAATAATCATAACAAGTATCATAGTAACAACCATTACAACACGCCAGATAATAATGTACATATTCTATACTTAATTCTTTTATAAATAATAACCATTTGGACACTCAGATCGCAGAAAGAGCAACGTTATCTCTATTTTTTCTATTTACCCGTAAACGAATTACGTCCCTTGGACATAAAATGTCAACGAGTATCATTTTGCGTGCCATAGAGTGCCAGTGGCATTTCTGACGTGGTCATCTCTGTTGAAAGTACGTATACAAATGAAAAACTTACGGTGAAACTCATTGTTGCCGTGTCATGGCTTGTACATGCAACTTCTGGGCTCACTTGGTAAGAGATTAACGTTGTGTCTTGATACAGGTTTGCTGCAATAATCATAACAAGTATCATAGTAACAACCATTACAACACGCCAGATAATAATTTACATATTCTATACGTAATACCTTTATAAATAATAACCATTTGGACACTCAGATCGCAGAAAGAGCAACGTTATCTCTATTTTTTCTATTTACCCGTAAACGAATTACGTCCCTTGGACATTAAATGTCAACGAGTATCATTTTGCGTGCCATAGAGTGCCAGTGGCATTTCTGACGTGGTCATCTCTGTTGAAAGTACGTATACGAATGAAAAACTTACGGTGAAACTCATTGTTGCCGTGTTATGGCTTGTACATGCAACTTCTGGGCTCACTTGGTAAGATATTAACGTTGTGTCTTGATACAGGTTTGCTGCAATAATCATAACAAGTATCAAAGTAACAACCATTACAACACGCCAGATAATAATGTACATATTCTATACGTAATACCTTTATAAATAGTAACCATTTGGACACTCAGATCGCAGAAAGAGCAACGTTATCTCTATTTTTTCTATTTACCCGTAAACGAATTACGTCCCTTGGACATAAAATGTCAACGAGTATCATTTTGCGTGCAATAGAGTGCCAGTGGCATTTCTGACGTGGTCATCTCTGTTGAAAGTACGTATACAAATGAAAAACTTACGGTGAAACTCATTGTTGCCGTGTCATGGCTTGTACATGCAACTTCTGGGCTCACTTGGTAAGAGATTAACGTTGTGTCTTGATACAGGTTTGCTGCAATAATCATAACAAGTATCATAGTAACAACCATTACAACACGCCAGATAATAATGTAAATATTCTATACGTAATACCTTTATAAATAATAACCATTTGGACACTCAGATCGCAGAAAGAGCAACGTTATCTCTATTTTTTCTATTTACCCGTAAACGAATTACGTCCCTTGGACATAAAATGTCAACGAGTATCATTTTGCGTGCCATAGAGTGCCAGTGGCATTTCTGACGTGGTCATCTCTGTTGAAAGTACGTATACAAATGAAAAACTTACGGTGAAACTCATTGTTGCCGTGTCATGGCTTGTACATGCAACTTCTGGGCTCACTTGGTAAGAGATTAACGTTGTGTCTTGATACAGGTTTGCTGCAATAATCATAACAAGTATCATAGTGACAACCATTACAACATGCCAGATAATAATGTACATATTCTATACGTAATACCTTTATAAATAATAACCATTTGGACACTCAGATCGCAGAAAGAGCAACGTTATCTCTTTTTTTTCTATTTACCCGTAAACGAATTACGTCCCTTGGACATAAAATGTCAACGAGTATCATTTTGCGTGCCATAGAGTGCCAGTGGCATTTCTGACGTGGTCATCTCTGTTGAAAGTACGTATACAAATGAAAAAATTACGGTGAAACTCATTGTTGCCGTGTCATGGCTTGTACATGCAACTTCTGGGCTCACTTGGTAAGAGATTAACGTTGTGTCTTGATACAGGTTTGCTGCAATAATCATAACAAGTATCATAGTAACAACCATTACAACACGCCAGATAATAATGTACATATTCTATACGTAATACCTTTATAAATAATAACCATTTGGACACTCAGATCGCAGAAAGAGCAACGTTATCTCTATTTTTTCTATTTACCCGTAAACGAATTACGTCCCTTGGACATAAAATGTCAACGAGTATCATTTTGCGTGCCATAGAGTGCCAGTGGCATTTCTGACGTGGTCATCTCTGTTGAAAGTACGTATACAAATGAAAAACTTACGGTGAAACTCATTGTTGCCGTGTCATGGCTTGTACATGCAACTTCTGGGCTCACTTGGTAAGAGATTAACGTTGTGTCTTGATACAGGTTTGCTGCAATAATCATAACAAGTATCATAGTAACAACCATTACAACACGCCAGATAATAATTTACATATTCTATACGTAATACCTTTATAAATAATAACCATTTGGACACTCAGATCGCAGAAAGAGCAACGTTATCTCTATTTTTTCTATTTACCCGTAAACGAATTACGTCCCTTGGACATTAAATGTCAACGAGTATCATTTTGCGTGCCATAGAGTGCCAGTGGCATTTCTGACGTGGTCATCTCTGTTGAAAGTACGTATACGAATGAAAAACTTACGGTGAAACTCATTGTTGCCGTGTCATGGCTTGTACATGCAACTTCTGGGCTCACTTGGTAAGAGATTAACGTTGTGTCTTGATACAGGTTTGCTGCAATAATCATAACAAGTATCAAAGTAACAACCATTACAACACGCCAGATAATAATGTACATATTCTATACGTAATACCTTTATAAATAGTAACCATTTGGACACTCAGATCGCAGAAAGAGCAACGTTATCTCTATTTTTTCTATTTACCCGTAAACGAATTACGTCCCTTGGACATAAAATGTCAACGAGTATCATTTTGCGTGCAATAGAGTGCCAGTGGCATTTCTGACGTGGTCATCTCTGTTGAAAGTACGTATACAAATGAAAAACTTACGGTGAAACTCATTGTTGCCGTGTCATGGCTTGTACATGCAACTTCTGGGCTCACTTGGTAAGAGATTAACGTTGTGTCTTGATACAGGTTTGCTGCAATAATCATAACAAGTATCATAGTAACAACCATTACAACACGCCAGATAATAATGTACATATTCTATACGTAATACCTTTATAAATAATAACCATTTGGACACTCAGATCGCAGAAAGAGCAACGTTATCTCTATTTTTTCTATTTACCCGTAAACGAATTACGTCCCTTGGACATAAAATGTCAACGAGTATCATTTTGCGTGCCATAGAGTGCCAGTGGCATTTCTGACGTGGTCATCTCTGTTGAAAGTACGTATGCAAATGAAAAACTTACGGTGAAACTCATTGTTGCCGTGTCATGGCTTGTACATGCAACTTCTGGGCTCACTTGGTAAGAGATTAACGTTGTGTCTTGATACAGGTTTGCTGCAATAATCATAACAAGTATCATAGTAACAACCATTACAACACGCCAGATAATAATGTACATATTCTATACGTAATACCTTTATAAATAATAACCATTTGGACACTCAGATCGCAGAAAGAGCAACGTTATCTCTATTTTTTCTATTTACCCGTAAACGAATTACGTCCCTTGGACATAAAATGTCAACGAGTATCATTTTGCGTGCCATAGAGTGCCAGTGGCATTTCTGACGTGGTCATCTCTGTTAAAAGTACGTATACAAATGAAAAACTTACGGTGAAACTCATTGTTGCCGTGTCATGGCTTGTACATGCAACTTCTGGGCTCACTTGGTAAGAGATTAATGTTGTGTCTTGATACAGGTTTGCTGCAATAATCATAACAAGTATCATAGTAACAACCATTACAACACGCCAGATAATAATGTACATATTCTATACGTAATACCTTTATAAATAATAACCATTATGACACTCAGATCGCAGAAAGAGCAACGTTATCTCTATTTTTTCTATTTACCCGTAAACGAATTACGTCCTTTGGACATAAAATGTCAACGAGTATCATTTTGCGTGCCATAGAGTGCCAGTGGCATTTCTGACGTGGTCATCTCTGTTGAAAGTACGTATACAAATGAAAAACTTACGGTGAAACTCATTGTTGCCGTGTCATGGCTTGTACATGCAACTTCTGGGCTCACTTGGTAAGAGATTAACGTTGTGTCTTGATACAGGTTTGCTGCAATAATCATAACAAGTATCATAGTAACAACCATTACAACACGCCAGATAATAATGTACATATTCTATACGTAATACCTTTATAAATAATAACCATTTCGACACTCAGATCGCAGAAAGAGCAACGTTATCTCTATTTTTTCTATTTACCCGTAAACAAATTACGTCCCTTGGACATAAAATGTCAACGAGTATTATTTTGCGTGCCATAGAGTGCCAGTGGCATTTCTGACGTGGTCATCTCTGTTGAAAGTACGTATACAAATGAAAAACTTACGGTGAAACTCATTGTTGCCGTGTCATGGCTTGTACATGCAACTTCTGGGCTCACTTGGTAAGAGATTAACGTTGTGTCTTGATACAGGTTTGCTGCAATAATCATAACAAGTATCATAGTAACAACCATTACAACACGCCAGATAATAATGTACATATTCTATACGTAATACCTTTATAAATAATAACCATTTGGACACTCAGATCGCAGAAAGAGCAACGTTATCTCTATTTTTTCTATTTACCCGTAAACGAATTACGTCCCTTGGACATAAAATGTCAGCGAGTATCATTTTGCGTGCCATAGAGTGCCAGTGGCATTTCTGACGTGGTCATCTCTGTTGAAAGTACGTATACAAATAAAAAACTTACGGTGAAACTCATTGTTGCCGTGTCATGGCTTGTACATGCAACTTCTGGGCTCACTTGGTAAGAGATTAACGTTGTGTCTTGATACAGGTTTGCTGCAATAATCATAACAAGTATCATAGTAACAACCATTACAACACGCCAGATAATAATGTACATATTCTATACGTAATACCTTTATAAATAATAACCATTTGGACACTCAGATCGCAGAAAGATCAACGTTATCTCTATTTTTTCTATTTACCCGTAAACGAATTACGTCCCTTGGACATAAAATGTCAACGAGTATCATTTTGCGTGCCATGGAGTGCCAGTGGCATTTCTGACGTGGTCATCTCTGTTGAAAGTACGTATACAAATGAAAAACTTACGGTGAAACTCATTGTTGCCGTGTCATGGCTTGTACATGCAACTTCTGGGCTCACTTGGTAAGAGAGTAACGTTGTGTCTTGATACAGGTTTGCTGCAATAATCATAACAAGTATCATAGTAACAACCATTACAACACGCCAGATAATAATGTAAATATTCTATACGTAATACCTTTATAAATAATAACCATTTGGACACTCAGATCGCAGAAAGAGCAACGTTATCTCTATTTTTTCTATTTACCCGTAAACGAATTACGTCCCTTGGACATAAAATGTCAACGAGTATCATTTTGCGTGCCATAGAGTGCCAGTGGCATTTCTGACGTGGTCATCTCTGTTGAAAGTACGTATACAAATGAAAAACTTACGGTGAAACTCATTGTTGCCGTGTCATGGCTTGTACATGCAACTTCTGGGCTCACTTGGTAAGAGATTAACGTTGTGTCTTGATACAGGTTTGCTGCAATAATCATAACAAGTATCATAGTAACAACCATTACAACACGCCAGATAATAATGTACATATTCTATACGTAATACCTTTATAAATAATAACCATTTGGACACTCAGATCGCAGAAAGAGCAACGTTATCTCTTTTTTTTCTATTTACCCGTAAACGAATTACGTCCCTTGGACATAAAATGTCAACGAGTATCATTTTGCGTGCCATAGAGTGCCAGTGGCATTTCTGACGTGGTCATCTCTGTTGAAAGTACGTATACAAATGAAAAAATTACGTTGAAACTCATTGTTGCCGTGTCATGGCTTGTACATGCAACTTCTGGGCTCACTTGGTAAGAGATTAATGTTGTGTCTTGATACAGGTTTGCTGCAATAATCATAACAAGTATCATAGTAACAACCATTACAACACGCCAGATAATAATGTACATATTCTATACGTAATACCGTTATAAATAATAACCATTATGACACTCAGATCGCAAAAAGAGCAACGTTATCTCTATTTTTTCTATTTACCCGTAAACGAATTACGTCCTTTGGACATAAAATGTCAACGAGTATCATTTTGCGTGCCATAGAGTGCCAGTGGCATTTCTGACGTGGTCATCTCTGTTGAAAGTACGTATACAAATGAAAAACTTACGGTGAAACTCATTGTTGCCGTGTCATGGCTTGTACATGCAACTTCTGGGCTCACTTGGTAAGAGATTAACGTTGTGTCTTGATACAGGTTTGCTGCAATAATCATAACAAGTATCATAGTAACAACCATTACAACACGCCAGATAATAATGTACATATTCTATACGTAATACCTTTATAAATAATAACCATTTGGACACTCAGATCGCAGAAAGAGCAACGTTATCTCTATTTTTTCTATTTACCCGTAAACGAATTACGTCCCTTGGACATAAAATGTCAACGAGTATCATTTTGCGTGCCATAGAGTGCCAGTGGCATTTCTGACGTGGTCATCTCTGTTGAAAGTACGTATACAAATGAAAAACTTACGGTGAAACTCATTGTTGCCGTGTCATGGCTTGTACATGCAACTTCTGGGCTCACTTGGTAAGAGATTAACGTTGTGTCTTGATACAGGTTTGCTGCAATAATCATAACAAGTATCATAGTAACAACCATTACAACACGCCAGATAATAATGTACATATTCTATACGTAATACCTTTATAAATAATAACCATTTGGACACTCAGATCGCAGAAAGAGCAACGTTATCTCTTTTTTTTCTATTTACCCGTAAACGAATTACGTCCCTTGGACATAAAATGTCAACGAGTATCATTTTGCGTGCCATAGAGTGCCAGTGGCATTTCTGACGTGGTCATCTCTGTTGAAAGTACGTATACAAATGAAAAAATTACGGTGAAACTCATTGTTGCCGTGTCATGGCTTGTACATGCAACTTCTGGGCTCACTTGGTAAGAGATTAATGTTGTGTCTTGATACAGGTTTGCTGCAATAATCATAACAAGTATCATAGTAACAACCATTACAACACGCCAGATAATAATGTACATATTCTATACGTAATACCTTTATAAATAATAACCATTTGGACACTTAGATCGCAGAAAGAGCAACGTTATCTCTATTTTTTCTATTTACCCGTAAACGAATTACGTCCCTTGGACATAAAATGTCAACGAGTATCATTTTGCGTGCCATAGAGTGCCAGTGGCATTTCTGACGTGGTCATCTCTGTTGAAAGTACGTATACAAATGAAAAACTTACGGTGAAACTCATTGTTGCCGTGTCATGGCTTGTACATGCAACTTCTGGGCTCACTTGGTAAGAGATTAACGTTGTGTCTTGATACAGGTTTGCTGCAATAATCATAACAAGTATCATAGTAACAACCATTACAACACGCCAGATAATAATGTACATATTCTATACGTAATACCTTTATAAATAATAACCATTTGGACACTCAGATCGCAGAAAGAGCAACGTTATCTCTATTTTTTCTATTTACCCGTAAACGAATTACGTCCCTTGGACATAAAATGTCAACGAGTATCATTTTGCGTGCCATAGAGTGCCAGTGGCATTTCTGACGTGGTCATCTCTGTTGAAAGTACGTATACAAATGAAAAACTTACGGTGAAACTCATTGTTGCCGTGTCATGGCTTGTACATGCAACTTCTGGGCTCACTTGGTAAGAGATTAACGTTGTGTCTTGATACAGGTTTGCTGCAATAATCATAACAAGTATCATAGTAACAACCATTACAACACGCCAGATAATAATGTACATATTCTATACGTAATACCTTTATAAATAATAACCATTTGGACACTCAGATCGCAGAAAGAGCAACGTTATCTCTTTTTTTTCTATTTACCCGTAAACGAATTACGTCCCTTGGACATAAAATGTCAACGAGTATCATTTTGCGTGCCATAGAGTGCCAGTGGCATTTCTGACGTGGTCATCTCTGTTGAAAGTACGTATACAAATGAAAAAATTACGTTGAAACTCATTGTTGCCGTGTCATGGCTTGTACATGCAACTTCTGGGCTCACTTGGTAAGAGATTAATGTTGTGTCTTGATACAGGTTTGCTGCAATAATCATAACAAGTATCATAGTAACAACCATTACAACACGCCAGATAATAATGTACATATTCTATACGTAATACCGTTATAAATAATAACCATTATGACACTCAGATCGCAAAAAGAGCAACGTTATCTCTATTTTTTTCTATTTACCCGTAAACGAATTACGTCCTTTGGACATAAAATGTCAACGAGTATCATTTTGCGTGCCATAGAGTGCCAGTGGCATTTCTGACGTGGTCATCTCTGTTGAAAGTACGTATACAAATGAAAAACTTACGGTGAAACTCATTGTTGCCGTGTCATGGCTTGTACATGCAACTTCTGGGCTCACTTGGTAAGAGATTAACGTTGTGTCTTGATACAGGTTTGCTGCAATAATCATAACAAGTATCATAGTAACAACCATTACAACACGCCAGATAATAATGTACATATTCTATACGTAATACCTTTATAAATAATAACCATTTGGACACTCAGATCGCAGAAAGAGCAACGTTATCTCTATTTTTTTCTATTTACCCGTAAACGAATTACGTCCCTTGGACATAAAATGTCAACGAGTATCATTTTGCGTGCCATAGAGTGCCAGTGGCATTTCTGACGTGGTCATCTCTGTTGAAAGTACGTATACAAATGAAAAACTTACGGTGAAACTCATTGTTGCCGTGTCATGGCTTGTACATGCAACTTCTGGGCTCACTTGGTAAGAGATTAACGTTGTGTCTTGATACAGGTTTGCTGCAATAATCATAACAAGTATCATAGTAACAACCATTACAACACGCCAGATAATAATGTACATATTCTATACGTAATACCTTTATAAATAATAACCATTTGGACACTCAGATCGCAGAAAGAGCAACGTTATCTCTTTTTTTTCTATTTACCCGTAAACGAATTACGTCCCTTGGACATAAAATGTCAACGAGTATCATTTTGCGTGCCATAGAGTGCCAGTGGCATTTCTGACGTGGTCATCTCTGTTGAAAGTACGTATACAAATGAAAAAATTACGGTGAAACTCATTGTTGCCGTGTCATGGCTTGTACATGCAACTTCTGGGCTCACTTGGTAAGAGATTAATGTTGTGTCTTGATACAGGTTTGCTGCAATAATCATAACAAGTATCATAGTAACAACCATTACAACACGCCAGATAATAATGTACATATTCTATACGTAATACCTTTATAAATAATAACCATTTGGACACTTAGATCGCAGAAAGAGCAACGTTATCTCTATTTTTTCTATTTACCCGTAAACGAATTACGTCCCTTGGACATAAAATGTCAACGAGTATCATTTTGCGTGCCATAGAGTGCCAGTGGCATTTCTGACGTGGTCATCTCTGTTGAAAGTACGTATACAAATGAAAAACTTACGGTGAAACTCATTGTTGCCGTGTCATGGCTTGTACATGCAACTTCTGGGCTCACTTGGTAAGAGATTAACGTTGTGTCTTGATACAGGTTTGCTGCAATAATCATAACAAGTATCATAGTAACAACCATTACAACACGCCAGATAATAATGTACATATTCTATACGTAATACCTTTATAAATAATAACCATTTGGACACTCAGATCGCAGAAAGAGCAACGTTATCTCTATTTTTTCTATTTACCCGTAAACGAATTACGTCCCTTGGACATAAAATGTCAACGAGTATCATTTTGCGTGCCATAGAGTGCCAGTGGCATTTCTGACGTGGTCATCTCTGTTGAAAGTACGTATACAAATGAAAAACTTACGGTGAAACTCATTGTTGCCGTGTCATGGCTTGTACATGCAACTTCTGGGCTCACTTGGTAAGAGATTAATGTTGTGTCTTGATACAGGTTTGCTGCAATAATCATAACAAGTATCATAGTAACAACCATTACAACACGCCAGATAATAGTGTACATATTCTATACGTAATACCTTTATAAATAATAACCATTATGACACTCAGATCGCAGAAAGAGCAACGTTATCTCTATTTTTTCTATTTACCCGTAAACGAATTACGTCCCTTGGACATAAAATGTCAACGAGTATCATTTTGCGTGCCATAGAGTGCCAGTGGCATTTCTGACGTGGTCATCTCTGTTGAAAGTACGTATACAAATGAAAAACTTACGGTGAAACTCATTGTTGCCGTGTCATGGCTTGTACATGCAACTTCTGGGCTCACTTGGTAAGAGATTAACGTTGTGTCTTGATACAGGTTTGCTGCAATAATCATAACAAGTATCATAGTAACAACCATTACAACACGCCAGATAATAATGTACATATTCTATACGTAATACCTTTATAAATAATAACCATTTGGACACTCAGATCGCAGAAAGAGCAACGTTATCTCTATTTTTTCTATTTACCCGTAAACGAATTACGTCCCTTGGACATAAAATGTCAACGAGTATCATTTTGCGTGCCATAGAGTGCCAGTGGCATTTCTGACGTGGTCATCTCTGTTGAAAGTACGTATACAAATGAAAAACTTACGGTGAAACTCATTGTTGCCGTGTCATGGCTTGTACATGCAACTTCTGGGCTCACTTGGTAAGAGATTAACGATGTGTCTTGATACAGGTTTGCTGCAATAATCATAACAAGTATCATAGTAACAACCATTACAACACGCCAGATAATATTGTACATATTCTTTACGTATTACTATTATGAATAATAATCATATGTACTATCAGATCGCGTAAAAATCTAAGTTATCTCTGTGTTTCCTATTTTCCCGTACACGTATTACGTCCCTTGGCAATGAAATGTCAACAAGTATCATTCTTGCGTGCCATAGAGTGCCCGTTTCATTTCTGACTTGTGCATATCTGTTGAAAGTACGTATACATATGAAAAACTTACGGTGGAACGCATTGTTGGCTTGTCATGGCTTGTACATGCAACTTCTGGGCTCACTTGAGAAGCGATTAACGTTGTGTCTTGATACAGGTTTGCTGCAATAATTATAACAATAGTCATATTAACAATCATAACAACTAGCCAGATAATATTGTACATATTCTTTACGTATTACTATTATGAATAATAATCATATGTACTATCAGATCGCGTAAAAATCTAAGTTATCTCTGTTTGTCCTATTTTCCCGTACACGTATTACGTCCCTTGGCAATGAAATGTCAACAAGTATCATTCTGCGTGCCATAGAGTGCCCGTTTCATTTCTGACTTGTGCATATCTGTTGAAAGTACGTATACATATGATAAACTTACGGTGGAACGCAATGTTGGCTTGTCATGGCTTGTACATGCAACTTCTGGG